>JSYV01000591.1:0-10370 GCA_000787455.1 Evansstolkia leycettana | reverse complement strand
GAACCGCGGACCTCATGATTACTAGTCATGCGCTCTACCAACTGAGCCATGCGAGCACGCATACATATGAAACATTGCATCTTTTTTCTCTTAATCTCTCTCAAAGGAATGTGTAGGAATTACACTGACTGTGGAGAATGATGTGTTGTTCATAGATTGATTCCATTGCTTCAAAAGTAACCTTGCCCAAGCTGGTAGATAAGCTGATCTTTTTTCGCCAGTAGTACTCAGTACATCGCGTCTTTTTTTTCGCGCTTGAACAGATCGGGTGTTATTTCTCGCCTAGTCCAAGATTTATTGGTATGCCTGCACGTGTGGGTCAATGACATATCTAGATAGGCATCCTCTGTTTGTCCCAGTGGCGACGTCCACCTACAACAACCACTGCAGCTCTGGGGACCTGCAATTCTAGCCCTCGTCGAGGCCCTCACGATTAGCCCTGGTGTTGGGGGCTGACCCAACTGCTTCACGAAGCTTTCAAGCAGCAAAGACAGTGGATCTGCAAAACGATATACTAGTATTCAATACAAAATGCTGACCGTTGATAACAAACAGCCTTGGCATCCCCTGCCCAAGACGAAGCCGCGCAATGCGAGGAACTTGGTCTGAGAGAATCTAGCCTACAGACCCAGCAATCCAAATTAACTGCAATGAGACCACCTAGCCCTGGCTATCCAGGCTGAGATAAACAAGACCCTGATGATGCACACAGGAATGATGATAGGAGAACTGCTTCCTTGGCTCTTCTTTGGTATTCAGATACCTTTCCAGACAACCCTGATTGCGAATCTGACTTTTGGTATCCCCAGGAAACATGTCCCAAACGGTTCTAGCAATCCCCAAAACACATAGCACACAAAATGTCCGAGGGGTGGTTTTCTGGATATCCCAACGACTATCATCGGGATACACTACGAAAGTCACCCATACCCACCCACCATCGAAAGAGTTGAACCCAATCAATGGTACCAAAACTTGAGCAGGGACACCCCATGAGCTCATTGATCGCTCCGGGTACCCTCGATACGGGCCTCAGTACAGAAACCAGACATATATCAGAGGTTCATCATTCGATGCTCTTCTCTTGCAGGTCACCAAATTCTGAAATCTGCACGGAGACTAGCCGACATGGGACATTGCACGCCTCCGCCTGCTTCAAACACATACACCCGCAGACCATTATTACATTCCCATCGAACTCGGACTCTGAACCGCATACCCCTCTGATTTGATGAGGCAATACAGGGCAAATCCGAATACCCAATCACGGCTCGCATGGCTCAGTTGGTAGAGCGCATGACTAGTAATCATGAGGTCCGCGGTTCGAATCCGCGTGTGAGCATTACTTTTTACTCGTTATTGAGTATCTAGGAAAGGGGTTTGCTGTTTTTTGCAATCCCATCCGCGTCTATTTCGCTATTCGACAGCAGCAGGGTTGCTGACGATTGGTAATAACGATGTGCTATATCACTTCTGTTGCCGAAGCCAACAGGCCCAACACACATATCCCTTGTCGTCTACCGTGGGAAGTTGGCATGGTCTTCCAAACATTGAACCGTCCCCCATGTTCTATATCGATCAGATGACAAGGACAATGATGAAAGGCGACTATCAGCTATAAAGGCCTCATCATATCTGATTCAAGCTGCGGAAGACAGGTTGAACACGTCCCAAGCACTTTTTGCTGATCCCCATCACTCTCGTATTGCTAGCATCTCACATGCAACTTGCGTATCGAGCACTAATTTCGTACTTGCAGCGGACACGGCTGGGATATCGGAATAAATCTAAACTTGAGTGAAGCAGGGACGAGTATCCATGGCTGATAGATGTTCAGGCCTAAGACCCGCGTCGTCTCTAGTCTTGACTGTGCTATGAGGTGAGAAGAAGCGACCAGCCGTCTTTCTCTGCAATCATGTTCGATATCGATGAACTTGCCCTGGAGGCGTTCTAGGATAGGGTATGGGCTGGTTATTTGCCGTATGCGTTTGGTCTCGACGATAAACAAGGCCAAATAAGCATGTCGAAGCTCAGTGCTTGATTTTATTCGGTCTCTCGAGGCGTTGTTTTGGGTCGGAAGGTTTTCGAACTTCCAAGAGCTTTTAAAAGGGTCGCAGGTCTCAGTGTTCAGTTGTTTTTGCAGAATTGATGGTCGGAGAGAAAGATGAATTGTGGGTCAGCTCAGTTTTGACAGGTATGCACCATCTTCAATATACAGATAGTGTGCATGACGATCAGTTATGACTACCTACCTTTGTGACTAACTCAGTTGAGAGTAATCCTGTCCTTGTGATGCCCAAAGTAGGTTTTGAGAGAGTTGGTATTCAATATCATCTGCCCTTGTTTGGATTGACCATGGTTAGATGCATATGCAGTAAACGGCATTCAACAGCCTGCTTCTCATCCTAGTAGCTGTTAATAAGTCACTGGTAGATTTCATCTGTCACTAAAGGCATAAATATTGCATGAAAGCGAGGAACTGATGAGTGAGGAGAAGTAGGAGGTGAATTGTCCAAGCTGGTTCCCAGATCGAGACTGAGCATTCTAGAAGCTGTGGACTTCGTTTGATCTTGATTGAATTCAGTTGCCCATAGCTTCAAAGAAAGATCAAAAGAGCCATGGGAGTTCCTCTATGAGAGAGCTTATATATGGGATTTAATCTTCTATGCCCCCTGCCTGATGTCTTAAGCTTACCTCGTGTTCCTGAGCCAACGGGCGGAAGCTGCCTTCCACACGTGACGTAGCGCATAAGCGACACCTCAGCAACGACAACAGCGCCAGGCCTCCTCCTGAGGTCACTTCCGCAACCCAAGACATTCATCAACGCAACCTCTCCTTGCCTTCTCGCTCTCTTTTCTCCTCGTGTTTCCCTTCAATTTGCTTGTATTTGCTTCTTTACCTGCAATCTGATACCTTTAGTCGCGTGGCGTTTCGTCTGGGTGGATGAGGTCGTGCTACGGCCTTCGTAAATATGGCTCCTCTTCCCATCAAGTTCACGGAGCTTATCAACGTACGTTTCGTCCCAGTCACGATTCATCATTCGGGCACGATACTGACACCTTCATCTTTCTCTTACAGTTGACCAGTGCTGATATTGCTGTATGTTCCATGCCCTGTCCGATCCCGCTTGCGTTGGCTACCGCTTCGACGTACACGCACTGGACCCGGTCGTGTTCGGTTTAGACATTGACTTTCAGAGAAATTGTACTTACGTCTTAAATTTAACAGCTACAATCTATTGGTTTCAACTCATGTGTGAGTATATCAATCTAAGGTTGCTCTGCTAGCTTCTGCTGACCCGTTTGCTCTATCCCAGACTCTAGAATCAGATCATTACGTTTGTGTTCGACAAAAACTCAACGAGGATGATAAACCCCAAGTTATCATCATCAATCTGAAGAACAACAATGAAGTCATCAAGCGTCCGATCAATGCCGACAGTGCTATCATGCACTGGTCGAAGAACATCATTGCGCTCAAGGCTCAAGGCCGTACGATTCAGATCTTCGACCTTTCCGCAAAACAGAAGCTCAAATCCTCAGTGATGAACGAGGATGTCGTCTTCTGGAAGTGGTTCAATGAGAAGAGCTTGGGCTTGGTGACCGAGAATTCAGTGTATCACTGGGACGTCTTCGATCCTGCGCAGTCCCAGCCACTGAAGGTCTTCGAGCGACTCCCTAACCTATCTGTATGTGCCATTGATCTCTGAGGCCTATCCGAATCCGGTTGCTTACATGTAATTTCTCGCCAAGGGATGCCAAATCATCAACTACCGCGTCAATGATGACGAGAAGTGGATGGTCGTTGTCGGTATCAGCCAACAGCAGGGCCGTGTCGTTGGCTCGATGCAACTCTACTCCAAAGACCGTGGAATTTCGCAGTTCATTGAAGGTCACGCTGCCGCTTTCGCCTCGATCCGGGTTGAAGGCTCACCTCTCGAGCACAAGCTCTTCACCTTTGCTGTTCGGACACAGACCGGCGCCAAGCTGCAGATTGCTGAGATCGACCACCAGGAGCCAAACCCGCGGTTCCAGAAGAAGGCTGTGGAGGTCTACTTCCCACAAGAAGCCGTCAACGATTTCCCAGTCGCAATGCAGGTCTCGAGGAAGTACGACATCGTGTACCTCGTGACGAAGTATGGTTTCATCCACCTTTACGACCTGGAGACTGGCACATGTATCTTCATGAACAGAATATCCAGCGAAACCATCTTCACCACTGCTCCTGATTCCGATGGTGCTGGTCTCGTCGGAGTTAACCGCAAGGGTCAAGTCTTAGCCGTCAGTGTTGATGAGAACACCATCATCCCATATCTCATGGACAACCCTGCCATGTCAGGACTTGCCGTAAAGCTTGCCTCGAAAGCGGGACTTCCCGGGGCGGACCATCTTTACCAGCAGCAGTTTGACAATCTTCTTGCTCAGGGTAACTACGTCGAAGCTGCGAAGATCGCTGCCAATTCTCCTCGCGGTTTCCTCAGAACTCCTGAAACCATCAACCTCTTCAAGAACGCCCCCCAGACTGGCCAGCAAATGTCTGTGATCCTTCAGTACTTCGGTATGCTGCTCGACAAGGGCTCTCTCAACAGGTACGAGAGTGTTGAGCTTGTCCGACCGGTTCTGCAGCAGAATAGGAAGCATTTGCTGGAGAAATGGATGCGAGAGAACAAGCTGGAGGCCTCTGAGGAGCTGGGAGACATTGTGAGACCGCACGATATGAACCTTGCTCTCCAAATCTATCTGCAAGCCAACGTTCCTCACAAGGTCGTTGCGGGTTTTGCCGAGACGGGTCAGTTTGACAAGATCCTCGCATATTCCAAACAGGTTGGATACCAGCCAGACTACACTCAGCTTTTGCAGCATATTGTCCGCGTCAACCCAGAGAAAGGTGCGGAATTTGCTTCTCAGCTTGCCAATGAGGAGACCGGTGCACTCATCGATCTCGACCGAGTCGTGGACGTGTTCCTTTCTCAGAACATGATTCAGCAGGCCACTTCTTTCCTCCTTGATGCCCTCAAGGACAACAAGCCCGAACACGGCCACCTGCAGACTCGTCTTCTCGAGATGAACCTTGTTAACGCTCCGCAGGTTGCGGATGCCATTCTTGGCAACGAGATTTTCACTCATTACGACCGTGCCCGGGTCGCTCAGCTCTGTGAAAACGCCGGTCTCATTCAGCGTGCCCTTGAGAACACCGAGGATCCTGTTGTGATCAAGCGCAACATCGTTCGTACCGACAAGCTGAACCCCGAGTGGTTGATCAACTACTTCGGACGTCTTTCCGTTGAGCAGACACTTGAGTGCTTGGATACGATGTTGGAGGTCAATATTCGTCAGAATCTACAGGCTGTTGTTCAGATCGCCACCAAATTCTCCGACTTGCTTGGACCGAACCGCCTTATTGACCTCTTTGAGAAGTATCGCACCGCAGAGGGCCTGTACTACTACCTCGGAAGTATTGTCAACCTTAGCGACGATCCTGAGGTCCACTTCAAGTACATTGAGGCTGCTACTGCCATGGGCCAAATTACCGAAGTCGAGCGCATTTGCCGTGAGAGCAACTACTACAATCCGGAGAAGGTGAAGAACTTCCTAAAGGAGGCTCGATTGACCGAGCAACTTCCCCTCATCATTGTCTGCGATCGCTTCAACTTCATCCATGACTTGGTTCTCTACCTTTACCAGAACCAGCAGTACAAGTCGATTGAGGTCTATGTGCAGCGCGTTAACCCTTCTCGTACTCCTGCTGTCGTAGGAGGTCTGTTGGACGTTGATTGCGATGAGAGCATCATCAAGAACCTTCTCACTACCGTTGACCCTGCAGCAATCCCGATCGATGAACTCGTTTCCGAAGTCGAGACCCGCAACAGACTGAAGCTGCTTCTGCCCTTCCTCGAGGCGACCCTTGCTACCGGCAACCAGCAACAGGCCGTTTACAACGCGCTCGCAAAGATCTACATCGACAGCAACAACAACCCGGAGAAGTTCCTCAAGGAAAATGATCTCTACGACACGCTGACTGTCGGAAAGTACTGTGAGAAGCGTGACCCGAACCTTGCATACATTGCGTATAGAAAGGGCCAGAACGATTTGGAACTCATTAACATTACCAATGAGAACTCTATGTACCGGGCTCAAGCGCGATACCTTGTTGATCGTGCCGACCCTGAGATCTGGGGCTTTGTTCTGAGTGAGAACAACATGCATAGGCGCTCCCTTGTTGATCAGGTCATTGCAACCGCTGTTCCCGAATCGACTGAGCCCGACAAGGTCTCTGTTGCCGTCAAGGCTTTCCTCGACGCTGACCTCCCCGGTGAACTGATTGAGCTGCTCGAGAAGATCATCCTGGAGCCATCTCCCTTCAGCGACAACAGCAGCCTGCAGAACCTTTTGATGCTCACTGCCGCCAAGGCCGACAAGGGTCGCCTGATGGATTACATTCATCAGCTTAATGAGTTCAGCGCTGACGAGATTGCTGAAATGTGCATATCCGTCGGATTGTACGAGGAGGCTTTCGAGATCTACAAGAAGGTCAACAACCATCTCGCTGCTGTCAATGTCCTTGTCGAGAACATTGTCAGCATTGATCGCGCACAGGAATTCGCTGAGCGTGTCGAATTGCCAGAAGTGTGGAGCAAGGTTGCGAAGGCGCAGCTCGACGGTCTCCGTGTGTCTGACTCGATCGAGTCATACATCCGTGCTGGGAACCCGTCGAACTACAACGAGGTCATTGAGATCGCCACCCACGCTGGCAAGGATGAGGAGCTCGTCAAATTCCTCAGGATGGCCCGCAAGACACTTCGTGAGCCAGCTATTGATACCGCTCTTGCATTCTGCTACGCCCGCCTCGATCAGCTGGCAGAGCTTGAGGACTTCTTGCGTTCCACCAACGTTGCCGACATTGAAGCATGCGGTGACAAGGCCTACGAGGAGGGTTACCACCAGGCTGCCAAGATCTTTTACAGCAGCATCTCGAACTGGGCCAAGCTGGCTACCACCCTGGTGCATCTGGAGGATTATCAGGCTGCAGTCGAGTGCGCTCGTAAAGCCAACAGCGTCAAGGTCTGGAAGCAGGTCAACGAAGCTTGCGTCAACAAAAAGGAATTCCGCCTGGCTCAGATTTGCGGTCTCAATCTCATCGTCCATGCCGAGGAATTGCAGGACCTTGTTCGTCAGTACGAGCGCAATGGCTACTTCGACGAGCTCATTGCTGTCCTTGAGGCTGGTCTGGGTCTGGAGCGAGCCCACATGGGTATGTTCACCGAGCTGGGTATCGCCTTGTCCAAGTACCATCCAGATAGAGTGATGGAGCACCTGAAGCTTTTCTGGTCTCGTATCAACATCCCGAAGATGATCCGTGCCTGCGAAGATGCGAACCTCTGGCCTGAACTTGTCTTCCTCTACTGCCACTACGATGAGTGGGACAACGCTGCTCTGGCAATGATGGAGCGTGCAGCCGACGCCTGGGAACACCATTCGTTCAAGGACATCATTGTCAAGGTCGCAAACTTGGAGATCTATTACCGTGCTCTGAACTTTTATTTGCAGGAGCAGCCTCTTCTGCTCACTGACCTGCTCCAAGTGCTGACTCCGAGGATTGACGTCAACCGTGTTGTGCGCATCTTCCAGACCTCGGACAACATTCCTCTGATCAAGCCATTCCTGCTCAACGTTCAGAGCCAGAACAAGAGGGCTGTTAACGACGCGATCAATGATTTGCTGATCGAGGAGGAAGACTACAAGACACTCCGTGACTCCGTCGAGAACTATGACAACTACGACGCCGTGGACCTCGCTCAGAGACTAGAGAAGCACGACCTGATCTTCTTCCGCCAGATTGCCGCCAATATCTACCGCAAGAATAAGCGCTGGGAGAAGTCGATCGCCCTTTCGAAGCAGGACAAACTGTACAAGGATGCCATCGAAACAGCTGCCATGTCTGGCAAGCCCGAGGTGGTAGAGGATCTTCTCCGCTACGTAAGTTCTCCGTTTGTCGGTCCATGCCTCAAATCGATTGCTAACAATTCTCTAGTTTGTCGATATTGGAAGCCGCGAGTGCTACGTTGGCATGCTGTATGCTTGCTATGACCTTATCCGCCCTGACGTGATCTTGGAGATCTCTTGGCGCCATGGCCTGTACGACTTCACGATGCCATACATGATCAACTTCCTGTGCGAACAGACACGTACCATCGAGATGCTCAAGAAGGACAGCGAGGAACGCAAGGCTCGAGAGGCATCACAGAAGAAGGAGGAGGACAACACTCCAATCCTCGGTGGTTCGCGACTCATGTTGACTCAGGGCCCATCCACCGCTCCTGCCCCTAGCCCTATACCGTATGGACAAGCCAACGGTATCACACCTCAGGTGACTGGATTCCGCGCTTTCTAAATGTTCTCCTGTTTCTGTTTTCTTCTCCGTTTGTCACTTGGACCTTTCGTCTAGTGCATGTGTAACATACAGCGATCGATATCGATGACCTTCGGCTGGCCTCGGTGGGAAAGCAAAAAACACGACTGTGTATCTGGATGAAGAGACGAGGGCGCCACCATCCGTTTTGAGGACGCTCTTTTTTTTTACAGCCACGCATCCCTTTGTCTCTTTTCTTGTCTTTTTTTTCAATGGAAACTCTTTTTCTAATAATGTATCTTGACGCTTGAATGTTTGTCCGCTTCTACATTCGTAAATGCTGATGGCTTGGGTCTCTTGATCGTAGCGATTGGGACTGTTCCACTTTGGATTCGGAATTCTAGTCTTTTCCTGTACGTCCATGTAATAAGGGGTCTATCGGCACTGGCCTTGTGGGCAATTGATACTGCATTTTCTTCGGATACAGCGAGCGGATGAGTCTCTTTGATCAGATTCTGGATGCCTCTCTTGGAAATTCAATTTCAGCGTTTGGAAGTCACACTCCTTGTGTATCACACCCCCTTGGTCCCAACGATGACATGTCACGAATACATGAACAGATCGATTGAGAACGTTGGAACTCGAATACAAATGGCTAAACAACAAATTAATCCGCACGTGCTTCTGAAATATCAACTACCCATAGGGATTCACATCATCATAGTAGATACACGATAGTCAAATGCCTAAGTCACATAACAACCAATTTCATCTCCAACATGGCAAAAGCAAACCATACCAGTATCTGGTCCAATCTGATTGAAGGCTTACAAGACCCAAGACCACCACCACCATCATAATCCTTCATCGATCTTTTCCTTTCACACAAACCTACTAATTCCCTCTAGTATATTCAGACCACCACCGGGCGAAGAAACCGCCTTTCTCATTCTGCTCAAGATAGCTAGCTCTTCTCTCCACAATAGATGGGTCGTTACTGTTGCGCTTGACGCTGTTCAAGCTCGAGCGGCGTCTCTCGCCGACGCTAGGTGTAGGCTGACTGCCAGCGGTGGGTGGGCTGCCAGCGGCGGAGGAAGAAGAAGAGGCGCTGGATGCGCTTGAGCTCTGCATTTGTATCGTCAGTTGAGGGGTTTTTATCAAAATTGATGAGGAGGACCGTAGAAACACAGAGAGAGACGTACACGACGATCTTTATTCTCAAACTCGGTCGGTGTTGGTGCCCAGACGGGTCGAAGGATGTTCGACGGCGCACCACCTCTCACCCAGACATTGTGATGTTCGTGGCGGTTGCCAACGTCGCCGTGCCAGTGTCGACGGGTGTCGTCGGGCATGACTGCAGAGATTCTGACGGTGATTGGGGTTTAGTTGAGGTTGGGATGGTTGATTTGCAGGATCTGGGTCATGAGGTGTATACCCGTCAGTGATATGGAGAGCTAAATTCGATTTCCTACAACGGAAACTGTAGAGGGAGAATGATGATGGGGCTGGTATAGGTGTGGAATTCGTCGCAACAGTGCTCTTAGTGTTGTTGAGAAGTATATTGCACAGAAGTCGAAGACGTCACGCGACCACCGCAACAAGGAACTTTTAAAGCGAGGGTGGGAGAAATGATGATGGGTAAAGGTATCTGAAGGAATATACAGAACTAAACAGATGGCGAGAAAGCAGTAGAGAGTAGTGCTAGAAAACATACCTGGTCTAGGAAATGCTTGATATCAATGCCGTATGAATTAGTGGTCATTCTTTAGAGGAAACCCAAGCGGGCTATGAGGGTATTTGTACCTCCAGGAGACCCAGAAGACAGGGACCTCTGAGAGCTCTCCCCATGACCAGAATCGATGAATAAGATGCAGGGGAGTACATGCTGTACGAGCTAGCTATGAGCGGCAGGGAAGGGCGAATTGCGAACAGAAGTCAATCAAGCTGACCCCAATCCATGTTCGATGATATGGATACGGGGATCACCTTGCAAATCAGCGACAAGCATCTTGTCTGGGAAG
>JSYV01000590.1:0-108240 GCA_000787455.1 Evansstolkia leycettana | reverse complement strand
GGGGGGGGGGGGGGGGGGGGGGGGGCAGACGAGGCGCTGCAGCCCAGGCTAGAACAAAGCAGCGCTGTGGTGGAATGTCCTATGGGATGTGGCGATCCGTTCGTTTCTCCAGAGGTTTGGATCCAGAATACTCCGACTGGTCCATGGCTCGATGGATGTGGGCAGATGCCAATTCCGGGGACGATGCAGGCTCTGTCTGTGAGCTGGTCTTGACGTCAGGTCAGCGACGACTCGGATGCGGGGAAGATACACAAGAGCAAATAGAAGATATCTTCACGTTATACTTATATCCCATTATATATATATATATATTTGAAGTGTTCAGATCCGATTCGAAAGAATTGCTCATGAAGTGAGGCATTCCGCACCATCACCAGACCTCGGGCATCGGCGTCCAGTTCGGGCTGCCGACAAGCATCGTCGTAAAAAGCGTCCAGGACTTAAGGCGGTTTCCCCCCGCAAACCAACTCCAGGAAAATGAAGCCCTTTGGGACCGTTGCGGACAGCCTCTCGTTCTAGTTCAAATCATTGGCTCACGTCAGCTTTTGATACCTCCTTATCCATTCTCCGCCCTTATCTCGGCTATCTCTCTCCATGTTCTCGGAACACGACTAAGCACGCATCGATGGTGCGGAGATCCTCCTCAACATGGGTGTGGTGAGAACGATTCGTCATGGTCTGTGTGACTACACTCATTGGAATCCTTCTTCTGCTCTAACCGTCCACTATTGGATCAGACGAGGTAGCAGCGACGGACAGAGACATTGACCCGACATCCACGCTGCGCATCACAATACACATTGCACCCTCAGGACAGGCACAAGAAATGGAAACTTCACGACAACCCCACTTGAGGAACTTATCACATCGTGGCTTCATCCAAGGTGTTACCATCTCCTCCAAAGCGAATGGTACTCCTTTCTGCCACTTCTATGGAGGAGTTCGGTATGCCTTGCCGCCGTCTCAACGGTGGAGGAGAGCCCGCCAGCTGCCTGCGACGTATACGTACGGCACGAGGGACAAACCTGGCCAGTGTGACGGTGGAGCAGGAGTTTGTCCTCAGCCTGGGTTCAGAGGTCCCGCGGACGAAACTGGATGGACGGAAGATTGCTTCCAATGCAATGTGTGGGTTCCTGTTGGGGAGCCTCCGAAGGAGGGTATGTTCTTTTCCAGCTTGAATTTGATTGCGACATTGTCGTACTGTTTGCGTATTCGGAATCATCTCCTTGGATGAATTGTTTCTTGCTGATTCTCCCATAGGATGGCCGGTATTCGTTTATATCCGTATGTATATTCCAGCTTTGCAGACATATTCTCTATGCACACAAACCATCCCAAAGACATAGTGCGCTGACTGGACCTGGCTTATGTAGATGGCGGCTGGCTCCAATTCGGCACTCCCAACACGTTCTCAGTTGCCGCCCTACTGGGCGAGACGGATTTCAAGTGTGTTGTCGTCATGCCCGCCTACCGCCTGAACGTGTTTGGATTCCTCTATTCATCGGAGCTCCAGCAAGACGCAGCCTCCGCGGGCGAAACCACCGGCAACTATGGTTTCTGGGATCAGCGACTAGCCCTCGAATGGACCAGGGAGAATATTCACTTGTTCGGCGGTAATGCGAACAATCTCACTATCTCAGGATACTCGGCTGGTACGACTGCCTCCCCTCCAATTCCATATTGCATACAAGATGCGAAATATCTGATCTCCTGATCCATACTAGGCGCCTACTCCGTCTTTCACCAACTTGCCTACGACCTCAGCCTCCCGCGCGAGAAATCCATCATCAAACAAGCCTGCATCTGGTCCAACGGGCCCGGCGTGCAACCGAAATTCCTCCCCGAAGCCCAAACGCAATTCAACCAGCTCCTCTCCGCACTCAACATCCCCCTCTCCCTCCCCTGGCCCGAGAAACTCTCACGTCTACGCTCCATCCCCTCCAAAACCCTACTGTCCGTAGCGACCAGCATCGCCATTCACCAATTCCGCCCCGCAACCGACTCCGCCTTCGTTCCTGAATCTCTCTTCCCTTCTCTTCACAGCGGAGAATTCGCCCGCACCCTCGCAGAACGCAACATCCGCATCCTTCTCGGCGAATGCCGCGACGAGCACTTCCTCTACGGGATCTGGTATCCCCCCAAGGAGAACTCCCTCCACGCTCTCAGGGAGAGGTTACTCGTCGATTATCCCCAGAATGTCGTCGACGCGCTCATCAAGATCTATTACCCGGACGGCACGTTGCCGCCCAACTGCGCGAACTGGGACTCCGACGCCTTCGGCCGCATCTACGCAGACATGCAAGTCCACAAAATGCAGCGCGGGTTTGTCTCTGCGCTGGCTGCGGGAGGGGCGGGCCACTTGCTCCATCGGTATCGGATTGAGTGGAGGCTGAAATGCGTGGATGGGGCGTTTCCGCCTGAATGGGGCGTGACGCATGCGACGGACCAGCCGATTTGGTTCTGGGGGAATGGGGATGTCATTTCGGAGAAGGAGAAGGAGGTCGTGTACGGGGCCTTTGTGGGACCGTTGGCGAAATTTGTACAGGGGCCCAACGTCGATGTAGGTTGGGGCACGAGGAGTCCGCGGGAGATGAGGAGGTTGAAACCTGATGGGAGGGTGGAGATTTGGAGGGATGAATTGTGGGATGATGCGTTGAGGGTGTGGAAGGCGTTGAGGGAAGTGGGTGAGTCTGGTGGTGCTGCAGCTGCTGCAGCTGCGAAATTGTGATGATTTTTTTGACTTGGACGTGTGCCGCATATCTCTCGAACTACTAGAGCCTGGTAATACCTAGAAATGAATCTAGATATCATTCCTCATTGCTGTAACGGTACATTGAGTAGTAGGGAGAGCGTTTGAAAGTATCAAACGAGATAGCAATGATATCTAATTACGAATTGATCAAATGGATGAGAGAGAATTGTTTGTTCCAATCAAGTCGGATAGGATATGATCGGAAGTCTCTTCTTGTCTTATTATATCTTCAGACATCCATCCGAGCACAACTACAACTACAGGAGTACATCTACTGCACGTACAACACGGTCGATTCTATTGAAAGTCCCAGTTACCATCAAGATCAATGAAAAACGAGCCATAGCAGAGATAGTATTGGCCAGAAGTCAGTCTAGAGATCTGAAGAATTTCCACCCAGGCAGTAAAGTACTACAGAAAACTCATGATAACCATAGCACAAAGAAACAGGCAGTGAGAAAACCATAATACATCGCTCTAATCCAGAACGTAAAGGAAAAATGTCATTGTCGTCGCACTTTCATACAGAGCACGTGACCGTGTACAGAACGACCTTTGGGCTAAGATCAGCCACTTTTTGTTATCATCATCATCATCATCATCATCATTAGGCTTTGACAATCTTGCAGATGAGATCCTGGCCATCGACGGAGTCACCTTCCTTGACCAGCAGGTTGGAGACCTTGCCGCTATGAGGGGCGGAAATCACCATTTCCTACAGAAAAACCAGTCAGTACGGGAGATTTATATATCGATTGTTGTTCAAGGAAACATACCATCTTCATTGCGCTCAGAACAGCAACTGGATCACCCTTCTTGACTTCCAATCCATCATGAACACGGATCTCGACAACAACACCGCTCATAGGCGCGCCGACCTGGCTGCTGTCACCAGGCTCAGCCTTGGGACGAGCAGTGTTGTCGACGGAAGCCATCTTGTCATCGACGCTGACCTGTCGCACTTCACCGTTGACTTCGTAGAAGACCTCACGCTGACCAGTCTGTTCGGACAGAGGGCCAATGGCCAGCAACTTGAGGATCAACACCTTACCCTTCTCCAGCTCGACGTGGAACTCCTCGCCAATCTCGGGCCTGGACAAGAAGTAGCGAGTGGGCAGGACGGAGAGATCGCCGTACTTCTGGACGAACTTCTTATAGTCCTCAAACACCTTGGGGTACATGGCATAGCTGGCGACGTCGCACTCGGTAGCGGAACCGTACTTCTCGCGGAGCGTGTTCTTGATGTTCACCAAGTCGAGAGGCTCCAAGAAGAGACCAGGGCGTTTGTCGAGCTTGCGACGGCCGCGTAGGGCCTTGGAGCGCAGAGGCTCGGGGAATCCGCCGTAGGGCTGGCCCATGAGACCTTCGAAGAACTCGAGAACGGAGCCGGGGAAGTCGAGCTCGCCAGCGCGGGCGACGACGTCCTCAGCAGTCAGCTTGTTAGAGACCATGAACTGAGCGAGGTCACCGACAACCTTGGAAGTCGGGGTGACCTTGACGATATCGCCAAGCAAGTCGTTGGCAGCCTCGTAGGCTTTCTTCGTCTCAGCCCACTGCTTACCAAGACCAAGCTGACTGGCCTGGAAGATGAGGTTGGTCAATTGTCCACCGGGGATCTCGTGCTCGTAAACCTCAGGATCAGGGCCGGTCAGGCCAGCTTCGAATGGCGAGTACATCAAACGCAGCTGAGCCCAGTAGCTGTCAATTGCTCTGACGTGGGCAAGGTTGAGCTTGGGGTCCAGCTCAGTGCCCTCAAGGGAGGCCAGGATGGCACCAATGCTGGGCTGAGAAGTCATGCCGGACATGCTGTCGGTGGCGGCGTCTACAACATCGGCACCGGCTTGAGCACAAGCAATCATGGAAGCCACACCAGTACCGGCGGAGTCGTGCGTGTGAACGTGGATGGGCAGATCAGGATAGCGCTCGCGGATGCTGCCAACCAACAGGCGAGCAGCTTGGGGCTTGAGCACACCAGCCATATCCTTGATGCCCAGAACGTGAGTACCAAGCTTGACGACCTTGTCGACAAGAGCAAGGTAGTACTCGAGGTTGTATTTCTTCTTAGGGTTCAGCATGTCTCCGCTGTAGCAGATGGTCGCCTCAACAACACCACCAGCCGCCTGGACAGCCTTGATACCAACCTCGAGCTGGTCAATGTCGTTCAAAGCATCGAAAACACGGAAGATATCCACACCATACTTCTTCGCTTGCTTACAGAAGTGGTAGATGGCATTATCGGGGAGAGAGGAGTAGGCGACACCGTTGGCGCCACGAAGCAGCATCTGGAAGGGGATGTTGGGAACGGCCTTTCTGAGCTTACGCAGGCGGTCCCATGGGTCTTCGTAGAGGAAGCGCATGGCCACATCGAAGGTGGCGCCTCCCCAGCATTCCAAACTGTAAGCGTTGGCCAAGGCGTAGCTGGTCTCCGGAGCAATGTTCAACATGTCGATGGTTCGCACACGGGTAGCCAGCAACGACTGGTGGGCATCACGCCAGGTAGTGTCCATGATCAAGCAGCCCTTGTTGGCGCGCACGGCCTTAGCGAAAGCAGCGGGGCCCTCGCGGTCAATAATCTGTTTCCAACCCTTGGTGCAGAGGACAGAGACATCGATGCGCTTGCCAGCGTCATCGAACAGCTGGGGCTTGACAATCTCGCCCTTCAACTTGGGCTCACCGACCTGGCCCTTGATGCTGCTGCCGTTGACGGCGACATCACCCAGATAGGCCAACAGCTTCTGGGCACGGTTCTGGCTGCCGACGAGCGCGAACAGCTCGGGAGTATCGTCGATGAAAGTGGTCCAGCACGTGCCGTCAATGAAGGTGGGATGGCTCAGCAACGAAGCCAAGAAGGGGATATTGGTCTTGACACCACGGATACGGAACTCCACGAGGGCACGCAGCATCTTGCGGCGCACAATTTCGTAGGTGGAGCCACGGCACGTACACTTGACCAACATGGAGTCATAATGGGGAGTGATGATGGCACCCGCGAAGCCGTTACCGCCGTCTAAACGGACACCGTTGCCACCGGCGGAGCGGTACACCTCGATCTTTCCAGTGTCTGGCGAGAAACCCTTGGCGGGGTCTTCGGTGGTGATACGGCACTGAATAGCGAAACCGCGGGTCGAGATGCGGTCCTGGGTCAGGCCTAATTGCTCAAGGGTGGCACCGGCGGCAATCTGGATCTGAGCAGCAACGATATCAATGCCGGTGATTTCTTCGGTGATGGTGTGCTCGACTTGAATACGGGGGTTGATCTCAATGAAGTAGTAGCGGTTCTGCTGGTCCACCAAGAACTCGGCCGTACCGGCGTTGCGGTACTTGACGGACTTGGCCAGCTTCACGGCATCGGCCAAGATGCGGTCGCGCACCTCGACCGGCAAGTCCTTGGCCGGAGCAATCTCAACGACCTTCTGGTGACGACGCTGGACGGAGCAATCACGCTCGTAGAGGTGGACGACATTGCCGTGGTTGTCACCCAGCAATTGGACCTCAATGTGCTTCGGGCGGTCGAGGAAACGCTCAACGAAGACGGTACCGTTGCCAAAAGCGGAGCGAGCTTCGGAGGTGGCACGCTCGAAGGAATCGCGCAACGAGGCCTGGTCGCGGACCACACGCATACCACGCCCACCACCACCAAAGGCGGCCTTGATGATGATAGGGAAACCATAGGTATCGGTGAAGGCCTTTACCTCCTCGTAGCGCTCGACCGGACCCTCAGTACCGGGCACGACGGGAACGTTGCAGCTCATGGCCAACCGGCGGGCAGAAACCTTGTCACCTAAGCTCTCAATGGTCTCGGGGGTCGGACCGACGAAAACAATGCCAGCCTTCTCGACATTGCGAGCGAATTCGGCATTCTCAGACAAGAAACCGTATCCAGGGTGGATGAGGTGCACGCCGTGCTCCTTGGCGATCTTAATGATCTCATCGCCGGCCAGATAAGCGCCAACCGGAGTATACTGGCCACGCCGGCCGATCATGTAGGCCTCGTCAGCCTTCTGGCGGTGCATGGACAGACGGTCCTCATAGGAATAGACGGCAACGGTCTGCAGGCTGAGTTCGTGGGCGGTACGGAAGATACGAATGGGAATCTCACCGCGATTGGCGACGAGGATCTTCTGGAATTGCATGATAGTGGAATTGGCCCGCAGACGGCGGTGCACGGAGTCCTGGTGATGATCCTCATGGCCGTCGATGAACTCCGACTCATCAATCGCCTCCTCAGGCGGACGATGGGCTAGAGTAGCCATGACGAAGGGTAGAGGATGTGAAAGAGAGGATAAGGAGTGCTGGTTGGGGAGGAAGAAAGAGGAAGAGAGAGCGGGTGACGGGGTGGGAGATCAGGGTAATTTAGTAGGAGTACCTCGTGGAGGATGCTCCAGATTCAAGTTAACCAACCGGAGCAAGTGGATCAGGAAGAGCTAGACTCCAGAGGAGGGCTCCGCAGTACGTGCAGTACTGTATGTCCTTGAATTGAAAAAGAAGAAAAGCAGCAGTGAGTCACCCTTCTCTTTTTCCTCTGACGATGTCGTGCACCAGCGGAGCTCCGCGATGAAAGTCTGGAAAATGGCGAGGCGGGGCAGACCCAGAATCAGATCAAGAAAAAAACATGTGCCGGTTTCGGCGGAACAACTGATCAAAGTACGACACCGTAGTCGAAATAATACACTCTATATTGTAGGACTAATCCTCAAATTATTCTTTGATCCAAGTCACTGATATTCAGAAAGAGATCATCCAAATACGGGAGAACGGTCCGAGGATATATACATACATACTGTGTAGATTGAAGTAATTAATCCGTATCGTCTTGTACTGCTACTGCTACAATGAAAAGCTTTGTATGGAGTCACTCGGTCAATTCAAGACAACAATTGCAAGTGAGATACTCCGCACCGTAGATGTTTCTTCTTCTTTTTTTTTCTTTTTCTCTTTTCTCTTTTCTTTTTTCCATTGACTGTCAAGATGCCAATGAACCTTGGAGCAAGATGTCCCGTTGCTCACCGGCACACCGGTAAGAGCGGGATGGGAAAGCATCTCGACCCATGGGAGGAGGTATTCGATTGCCAAATACTATTATTATATCAGGCTTTTTGGCGGACAGATTGTCATATCTTGCTCCCTGCTGGTTCTAACAGAAATTTTTTTTCTTCCCTCTGTCTTTCCACCATTGACATTATCCAAAATTGCTTCTGATGCCCCAAATGACGTCTTCTTGAATCTTTCAAGTCCTATGTTGAGTCATTACGTACAACCTGACCCTGTCCGGGGTACCCCAATTCTCATCATCCCTCAACCTCGGGTTCTCGGTTCAAAGGATATCAGTGGTGGACTCTTGTCGTCCCTAATTATTTTCTGTCTTGCTCTGGCTGCGTCGGAAAAACAAGAAATCAAGGAGAGAAAACATGTGTAAGATGCAAAGGATAGCCGCTTATCGCCCCGTTCCACTCCGCTCGCTCGTGAATTGGGTTCCGTGTTATGATCGACACTCCAAGCCCCCTTCTATTCCAAACGGGACATGGCATTCCAGAATCGAGACTCACGACTGTAGAGGCAGGCAATTTGTGGCACGTGTGACTTAATATACGGAGTATCGTCACTGCCATCGAGTCCATAAAAATTGACCTACTCCGTTTGCAATACTTCGGTGAATGAATACACCGAGCCACGATTCCCGCCTTCTGAATTGCTTCTGTTGTTTTGAGTTTCACTCGACTCTGCAATCACTGTAGCTGCATTCTAGAGACCAGGCCGAAGGGGATATCGTTCTCCCTTCACGTTGCGTCCTATGTTGTCGCAAAAGGATTCGCCAGCTAGGATTAACATTGCTGTCACTGCCAAGACTACTACTACCTTACAGTACCTAACTGGCCTAGACTGGGTCGCCCATAGCAGGGCTACTTCCTGTGAAATCCGTCAGATGATTTCCTGTGTTGTACGGAGTATTAGGACTAAGTTATCCAAGATCTGCCTGAATGACGATCTGGCCTCACGACAAGAAATGATGTGCAGATTAATTATCAGGTTGAGACCGTTGACTCGTTGAGTATGTCTAGTTACAGTAGCTTCCACGCACACGGCTTTTTTGCTATGGAGACTATTTTATCGCTTATCGTCGGCACTCCAACTACATACATCCTTGGAATGGCATTTCATCATCATGTACAAGTTAGCTACAGAAGTTAATTATATGATCCCAGATTGCATCTTGAAGGTTCCTCTCACTTCCACGAGCTATTCATATTAAGTTATCGATTATTGGCGCTCAAATTCAACCTTATGCCTCATCAGACTGATTACAGTAGGTACCTAGCTAGGTATGGACCAACTTTTAATCTCATTTCCACCCATGCAGTGACGACTGGGATTTCCCTCCATCACTGGTCATGACAAGCATCCCCAAGGGACCAGATATCTTCTTTTTTTTTCTGTTCACTCCAGTCCACTTTGCCGGACCTCAGGCCGATCGATGGTTGCTGACTTCAGGAAGAAATGCTGCATTGCAAATTGACCCCAATCGCTCTGGCATTCTCCTCATGACTCCAGAGCTGTTCACTTCGTCTTGTACCATCATACTCCTTGAGTGTCCCCTTTCCCGTCACGTTTAGCCAAGGACAGCGGCCTGTCCAGAGTGTAGCGCCGCATTCCGGACTAGAGATTCTGTGTCCACTTGTGGGGACTCCGATGATATGTTTTGCTTGGTTGAGTTTTCTCATCTCAATCATGGCTATAAGACGCGCGTCGAGATTGCCAATATGCCTTTGTAAAGTATCCAGTGAGAGAAATCATCAAGATCTCTCAGCTTTGCTCTCGTCAAGTGATATACCACCCACATAGTATTCCTCCACTGATCCAGTTCACCGGGTTTTTGAGCTTACTTGAAGTCTGCAAACGAGCTATCTCTCTCTTCGTAGTGAGCTTGTCAGTCGGCTTCCAGGAAACTTGGGGCATCAGGATGTCACGTAATCAGATCATGACTATGGGTTCATTCATCTGGGCACTGTTGGAACCATCCATTGTATACAGTTGTCACATAATCCTGGCCTACATAGAATACATTTTTGTCACACAGTCTGTATAGCCTCAATATCACTATCTATAGTTCTTTATAGCAAAAGACAGCATGGCCAACTGTTCGGATAACCTACCCTACTACATCATTCAGCGCTTCTTGGGTCAATTTCGTACAACCGAAACAGTCAATATGGCTGGTGGGCAATAGATGCAGAAAGGGAGATGAAACCATCGAGGCGGATAAGATAGAAATTGTTGCACTGGTCGAGGAGACAGAAGGATGATGCTCCGAGAATTTTCAATGTATGTTTGAACGTGGTGATTTTACAGCGATCGATCAGTTGGCATTGATGGTGAAGAATGGTCTAGCAGCATACCAGACTGCAGTATGGTTCAGCAGTCGTTGGCGTGTGCAGTGAGGTAGTCCCTGGTATGTCTGAGATGAAGTCGTGAGAAGACTTGTCCATTCAGTGCAAATATACTGGAAAGGAATCCCGGATCGGTAGGATTAGATGGTTTACGAGCATATGTGTATAGACATGCTGACTTAATTATCATCTTGCTTCACTACGCAGCAGGACTCGCAGGTCCCAGACGGTGACATATCCCGCTCATTCGAATGTCTGAGCGCAGCATTTGGCTGGCCAGAGCAGTCGAGTGAGAGGGCAGAAGCCTCCTCAGTCACATCAAGGTGGACAAGAAAAGGAGGATGGGATGTGAGGCCGCCCAAGGACGAGAAGCCCCATTTTCTCGAGTGAGAGCAGTGAACTCGAGACACAGGACTCGAGAACAAATGCAGCAACAAGCGTTGTGCGGGCGCCAACAGCATGGCAAAGCATCGCGTCATACTTTTCATCAATGGTTATGCGGAAACAACACCCTTTGTGAAGCCTTCATTGTGAAAAGTGGATGCATTTCATCAGATTTGTAGTTGCTTGATATCACTAACACCTTATGCCGTGGTAGAAGCATTCGAAGCAGAACGAGCAAATACACAAATCACGTCTGCTGGATTTTTGGATTTCATCGTAAATGCAAATCCCGACTTTGTTTCCCCCGAATTGAACGTGAAAAAGGAAATTTACCGGACGATGCCGTCGAAGCGGTTCTTGAACCATTTGATGGTCTCGGCCTGGGTGATTCTGTGGCTGGCACCGATGCGAGACTTGCAGCGGCGGCGCTTGGCAACACGCTCACCAGGACGGGTCCTGTAGAGGAAGAACAAACCCGTCAGTTTCAAAGATTCCCTCGTTTCCCTCCATTGACTGGACCGTGCAAATCCAACACTCCCGTATGCCCTGTTCAGAGTGCACTTACATGCAGCAGTAGAAGTCCATGCCGTAGATACCAATGCCAGGGTCGTACTTGATGCCCAAATCGATGTGCTCGCTGATACCGAAGCCGAAGTTGCCGGTCTCGGAGAAGTTCTTCTTCCTGAGCTCGTATTCCTTGACCTTGAGACCACGCTCGAGGATCTCCTCAGCCTTGGGGCCACGGACGGTAACGTGAACGGCGATCTTTTCGTTACGACGGATACCGAAGGTACGGACGGTGTAGCGGGCCTTGCCTGGGAAGAAGAGGAAAAAAGATTCCATCAGTTCTCGTTCTTTTCGATATTCGACATATCTCCGCGATCGGTAATTGGCGTCCTTACTGTAAACCGGAGTCTGACCGCTCAGCTGCTCGAGCACCTTAGCAGCACGAGTAAGTCTGTCACCAGACTCGCCGACACTGATGTTCAAGACGAGCTTCTGGATGCGCAGCTCGCGCATGGGGTTTGCGCTCTTGTCCTTTCCTTCCGACTGTAGAAAATCATTGTGTTAGATAGACGCTCAAAGTCTCGAGAACGAATAACGTGAAATCCGAATGTGAAAGCATACCATGGCGACTCGTTTGGCGTGGGCTGGTCGACTCGTTGGATGGGATCGAGGAATCACTCAAATCGAAAGTTCGTTGTGCAAAAGTGCTGAGTGTGGGTTGGCCCGGTTGGGCGAGGAAGCGAGAAGCCCTTAGCGTCTTGGCGTCGGTCGGGCTGGCGCTTCCTGCAAGAGCCGCAGCAGAGAGCATCAGAGTACACCTCTGTTAGACTCCATACTGCACCTCATCCAAGTCAGACTGCGCGCTGGCTGAGAGGCTCAAGTGAGGAACAGGCAGATTTTCTGCCTTGTTATTGAATTCTTTGGTTCTACTATTCAAGTCGCATTCGTGCGCAATTGTACAGGCAAGATGGCTGCCAAAACCCAGGGCAAGATGGTATGTGCTGCTCCTCGTGATCACCTGGAGCTTTCGCAACATTGATCGAGCTGACTGATAATGTGTTTCTAGCAAAATCTCGTAAGCTATTACTCTTTGCAGATCTTACTCTTTGTCGCGTGCGCCTAATGCTTTGACAGATCAACTACCGGATGAGAGTCACCCTCAATGACGGCCGACAAATGACCGGCCAGATGCTTGCGTTCGATAAGGTACGGCACGCGCGTTGAGGCTCCCGTACTTTTTTTTCTACAGAATTATGTCTGGTCTGACTATTTTTGCAGCACATGAATCTCGTCCTCGCAGATACAGAAGAATTTCGACGCGTAAAGCGGAAATCCAAGCCAGCCGCCGGACCTTCGAACGCTCCGCTGGTGGAAGCAGAAGAGAAGAGAACTCTTGGACTTACAATCGTGCGCGGTACTCATGTCGTTTCCTGCTCTGTCGATGGACCTCCTCCTGCCGATCCCTCCGCTCGACTTGGAACAAACGTGCCTGGCGCTGGAGCGGCCGCTGCAGCTGCCACTCTTGCTGCTGGCCCTGGAATCAGCAAACCCACCGGACGTGGCCTTCCTGTTGGACTTGGAGGCCCTGCTGCAGGTGTTGGAGGACCACCCCCACCGCCAGGTGGCTTTGGAGGATTTCCGCCTGGTGGTTTCCCCGGCGCTCCCCCACCAGGATTTGCTGGACGTGGTGGCCCGCCAGGAGGACCGCGTAAGTCTCTCCCCATTACAATTCGTCCGCGAACAAGTTTAGGAGACTGACTGTCCTGTACAGCTGGATTTGCGCCTCCTCCAGGATTCGCCCCGCAGGGCGCACCTCGTAAGCATCCCTGTTATGCACCCCTTGGAGAGATCAGTTGCTGACGTGTGTCTGTGTAGCGGGTGCTTTCCAACCGCCGCCAGGATTCCAACCCCCTGGACAAGGACGAGGATATCCGCCACCGGGATTTGGAGGAAGATGAGGAAGGTTCTTTCAGGAAAATCGCGCGAGATAATCTACGAATCATTCCAACCAAGAGCAAAGCATTGGAGGCTCAATCATGCGAAAGCTATCATATTCAATCGGCCGATTTCGTTGGCGATAAGAGCCAGAACCAAAAGATCTACCAGGCAAAAGGCGTTGCGGCGCGTGCGGATGAAGGTCATGTTTTAGAAAGAAACTTTGGCTGGTGTTACAGAAACCGCAGAAGTAATGCAGATACAACCTCAAGATACTCTCTAGTGCCAATGCAAATGCAATTTCTATTTTCTGTTTATCTGTATGCAAAATTTGTATATCCTCATCATTATCCTGCTCGGTGTTGATACAAAAGTTCTGGAGTTGCGTAGCACGTGACCACTCTGCCCCGACGGTTTAACTCCGGACGGGTTCCGCTTCCGCTGTTGGCGAGGTCGGTTTCGAATCATCAAACCCCAGCTCTCTGATTCCTACTATCAATTGCGTCTCTGCCCTCTACCATCTTCCCCCGCTTTCAAGATGGCGGCCGCTATCAAGGCAATTAATGCGAAGATCCGCTCGAACAAGGTTCTGGACTATCTCTGCTCTACACGTACGTACAATATGACCCAAAGCTTCCTTATCTCGTCACCGAGATCGGCTAAGCATTCAGAGATGATGCTCTACATCTCGAATGGCTGGAGACATGGATGCAGAAACGCCTGAGAATTCGATGAATTGCTGACTGCTGTTTTTCGCCATGTGTTATAGACTTCTGGGGCCCTGTCTCGAACTTCGGTATCCCCGTTGCGGCTGTGATGGACACACAGAAGGATCCTGAAATGTATGTTCCCATCGACGTTCATCGAACTGTTTTTCTTTCGCTTCTCTATATGGATATGCTTATTATATCAACTGGAACTTCGTCTCCGGTGTATTCTCCGCGAATGATGCACCGATTACAAAACGGATCAACAACTCATCTGTCATCAAGTTACTGACTTTATAACTCTCCTAAATAACAGCATTTCCGGGAAGATGACCGCCGCCTTGACCATCTACTCCGGTACTTTCATGCGCTACGCTCTCGCTGTTACACCCAAGAACTATCTCCTCTTTGCCTGCCACGCGATCAACTTCTCCGCTCAGCTCACACAGGGTTACAGATACCTGAATTACTGGAAGTATGTGCTATTCTGTTCCTATATTACTTGTCAAAAAGCGACACTCGACGTCGTTCTGGAGAGGAGACCGTAGGCTAATATCGTTCTCTAGCTGGGGAGGCCGGGAGGCTAAGCTTGCTGCCGAGGCTGCACAGAAGGGGGCAACCGCCGCTCAATCGTAGACTGACCTTCTTTCAGGAAATGGAATTCAGGTCATCTTGGGAGAGGTGGTTTTGCTTTGTGCTGAAGTTTGCCTCTGCACTGTATAGCAGGCATTCATGGCAGGCTTCTGAGTGGCGATATGCTGTTTGGATGCTTTTTCTTTGTTCAATTCTGTATATAGGTATGCATTGAGTTCGGAAATGGTTGAATAACTTGATTCTTCCGTCTGCAAAGGCAATGTTTATTCTGCTATATACAGTTTGGTATTGGAAAAATCATGTAAGGTGAATCTATTCTAATGCATCGCAATCCAAAGACAAGTACAACGCGGCGACCCAAAATGGACAAGATGGGGGAAGTGTAATGGCGTACGGTCCAAAAAAAAGTAGAAGCTGAGAGAATGTTGGCGTCAAGTCGCATCTAGCGACATAGGAAGGTAAAGGAAGGAAAGACAGAGACAAAAGTCAATACGACGTCCAATCATACATAATATTTGCAATTCGAACGTCACGTCGGAGTCATGCCAATCATTGATCGCAGTATCCCGGAGTCTTGTCATTCGTCCCATTAACCCAGTTGGAGATTGTGAGCGACGTTGTGTATATACAGCACACGACTCCAAAGCAGGCCAACACAATGTCGGCAATCTGCTGTCTTCTCGATCGAGCGCAGGCTTTGAGATGAAGAAGAGGCTGTTGTGCAATCCAAATTAGCACCATGCCATATAATCGAAGTGTACGTAGGAACAAGGGGTTGAACTAAGCATACCGGATAGACATAGATCAACGGAACGCACGCAAAGCTTCCGATCAGAGAGACAAACTTATCGAGATCGTCTGCTCCTCCCCACGCAATGAACGCGCAGATCATGACGAGGACGAACCGGAAGCAATTCTTCTTCCACTTGATGCCCGGGTTGTATTTACCACTGCGTGTGAAGAGTTCATTTTCCATGATACGGATGGCCGGGAAAAGCTGCAAAGGTGTACTGAGCAGGATTGCTAGCGAGTAGAGAAACTGAACGGCATTCACAAATTTGTCGTCCTGAGGAAGGTTAAGAATGACAACAGTTTTCGTTGCGGACCCGTACGCGGCGTAGCCGAGCGCGCCAGCGGAGAGGAAGACCACCGTGATGACAACCATCACGCCGGCGAGGACACCTGCAAATTTCTGGGGTTGCTTCATGGATTCTTGAATCGGTATGATCAAACCAATGCCCTCATATGTGAAAATAGCGGTACCGATGAGGAGGGTCCACGAGGACGGGTTGAATGCTTTGACGTCCGCAATACCGCCCTGCCAAACGATGGTGCTAATGTCATAATAGTAGAGATAGATCAATCCCAGTAAAATGAAAAAGTCTGCAATGAGTGCTGTAAATCCAAGTTTGCTGATGTCGCGAATGAGAGAAAGCGGCAAGAAAATGATCAGCTGCATCAAGACCATGAACTTGATGTCGATGAAGGACTTGCACTTGCTTACAGCAAGGACAAATGCTTGTAAATTTTCCGATGTGAAGACAATGTACGCAGACACGAATCCCAATTGGCTGATGACGATGGAAGCAAGAATGATCCTGCGCATATGCTTTCCAAAAAGGATACCGCCAATATCGCCAAAAGATCCTTCGACTTTCAACCGAGTGTTAACGAGCAGGATGAAGCAGTAGTAGCTGAGAATTGACACGACAAGCAGTACAATGCTGCTGAACAATATGCCTCCGTTGAGGAAAGCTTTCGGCAAGAACAATACACCTGTGCCGACAAAAGATTTGAGCAGGAGTAAAGCAGCTCCAGTAGTAGTGTTGGTCCCTGTTCCTCCGCGTGGCTTGTGTTTACGCTTCCTACGACCAGGGGTTTCTGGTCGAAGTAGGGCGGACTCTTCACCGACTTCTCTGCCTCCACCCTCGTCGTAGGCATCGGAAGAAAAGTACTCATCAGGCTCCAAAACCTCGTCGTCTTCTTCGAGCTCCTCACCCGCAAAGTGACCGTAAAGCGTCAAGAACTCCAGGAAGCTACTTGTCGGAATTTGAGGCTGAGCTGGCGCTCGCGTCCTCGAGTCCTGGAGACTGCGCGGTTGAGGACTGCCAACCGTTCTTCGGATGTAGTCCCTTCGAAATCCGCCTGGAACCCGGATAGTGTTAATGTTCATCGTTTCGCTCTCCGGCTGAGGTCGACTAATGCTGAAGCTCTTGCTTCGAAGTGGCGTGCGACCTGAAGCTTCTGCGTCCGCTTCCTCCGCCCACCGGTAGATTTGTCTTGTCACGTCGCCTCCCTGAAGTTGTAAACTGGAAAATTCGTGATCGGCAAGGCTGGACGCGATTTCCCCAGAACCAGTCAGATCTATGCCGCCAGTGGCATTCTGAGGCTGTACCAAATGTCGCTTGACAATCTCTGGATCCTCATAGGGAGCCACGCCAGAATGCACCGAGCCTTCCCTTCCATATTTGGTATCAAAGGAACCATAATTGGACCGGATAGGCTTGTCGAGATTTAACTGCAACGCCGGGGAAGCAGTCCGTCTCGGTGGAGTCCCCAACCTTGGAGGGGAGCGACCGAGGCTATCTTGAAGTGCCGATGCAATCATTGAATGCCCAGGTCCAGGCAAGGAAGATGGGTCATCGACTTTTCGGAGATCTTGCCCTGACTCGGTCGTGATATGGCTCGGGACTGGAACCTGCCTGGAGCTAAACGAGGTACCCGTATTCGACGGAGATGGCACCGGAGAGGCCAGACGCGCGATTGAGGCACGTCTTGTCGATAAATCGCCCGCTGGCGATGCGGACCGCCGCGGGGAGGTCGATATCGGCATGGGCTGAGGAGTTTGGGAGGAGCCCTCCCCGTTGTCCGACATCTTGAAATAGGCTCGGAGCAATCCTAAACTGTCGAGTAAAAGCGTATGGCACTCCCAATAGATCCCTCCCCTGCCTTCGTGCGTGCTGTATGCTTGCGTGCAGGTGCCGAGATAAGATCGAACATCGAACGGTGACGGCCCGATAAGGATAGAAGATGTGGTGGTGACGAAGGGGAAAGGATTGATCAATTACCGCAAAGAATGCATTTCACTGCTATTTCGCAGAGAACCCGCAAACCCCCATGTCTGCTTGATATGTTGAACGGAGGGTAAGCAAGACAGCGCATGAGATCTGTCGGAAGAGAGCGCGAGTCACCAGAAGAGGCTAGTACAGTATGTTTGCACTGGTTTGTTTTCTGTCGTCATCAGCACAGGGATGGGTGTTTTATTATATCAATCAGATCAACAAGGTGGACAGTCAGGAATGACAGCAATTCGTGCTCTGGGACCCCCCTTTTACTGCGATAATCATATTATCATGACCACATTATTGCCTTTGAACGACTCCTAAACGCTGGTCTTTGCACCTGCCGATAGCTGACGTCCTCACTCCCTCTTCCTTGGAAGCTTGATCTGGAAATAATCAGTCCCTCGGTACAGCGGCAACTACAGAGGACATTGCTGAAAGGGAGTCTAGGCATGATATATATATCAGATTCAGAGGCGATTAACCAGAATAATAAATGACGGACCAACGGGGCGTGGGTTCTTCCTCGCCTATCCCTCGAAAAAGACCGAACTTTTCAACACGAACAGCTGAAGAAGATGTGTCCAGGTTGGCGCCGAGTGAATCACCGAATGCCTCCCCAGAAGACAGGAACCGGCCCCTGCATCGCCAATCTGCTGCCTTTTCACGTCCATATGAGCCGCTGAATTCGTCATCCCGGCTGTCTCAGCCCTCTCACCGCCATCATTCCCCGAATTGGTTGGCAAAGGTTTCACGCTGGAGGGGCAAACGTGGAGATGAAGGGCAGCATGGACACGATGATGCAGGGGACCCGCCGCATTTTTCAACATTGACGGGGCTTTACAGAGAATCAGCACCTGACAGGAAGGACAGAAGTGGACATAAAATTCGTTCAGGCGACAATGGCGATAAACTTGGGACGTTCTCTGGCGTCTTCGTACCGACGACACTCAATGTCCTCAGCATTCTCATGTTCCTTCGATTTGGCTTCATCCTTGGACAAGGTGGGGTGTTAGGCATGATGGGTAATTCAACCTTTCTTACAAAGTCTCCTGGCCTGCAAATGTGCTGAACGCTAGGTCCAGGTCTTCTCATTGCATCGTATACGATCAATCTCGTGACGACAATGTCTCTCTCTGCAATTGCAACCAATGGAACTGTCAGAGGCGGTGGTGCCTACTACCTGATATCTCGGTCGTTGGGGCCCGAATTTGGTGGCTCCATCGGCCTAGTCTTCTATTTGGGTTACGTGTTTAACACTGGTATGAATGCTGTCGGTCTTGTAGATTGCTTTACCCAGAATTTTGGCATCGAATCTGGAACTTGGGCAAACTTTCTTGAAGAAGGCTTTTGGTGGGAGTATCTTTGGGGTACTATCATCCTGATCATTTGTACTGGGATTTGTCTAGCTGGAAGTTCCATTTTCGCGAGGGCCAGCAATGGTTTGCTCGTCATTCTGCTGATTGCGACCTTCAGCATTCCATTCTCTGCCATTTTCATGAAACCATTCAGCATCCCACGGCTAGGCGTTGAATTCACAGGCGTTCGCCTTCGGACCTTCCTGGAAAATCTTAAACCTAGGCTCACGAAAGGT
This sequence comes from Evansstolkia leycettana, assembly GCA_000787455.1. NCBI lineage: Eukaryota > Fungi > Ascomycota > Eurotiomycetes > Eurotiales > Aspergillaceae > Evansstolkia > Evansstolkia leycettana. The sequence goes on along the minus strand of JSYV01000590.1, from coordinate 89,320 downwards.
GCAGCTGGGAGTCAAATTCATGGAAGAGAGACTTTTCAAGACCTCTTTGGTATTCTGTTTCCTGCGACTGGAGGCATATTTGCGTAAGTAACATTGAACGGAATCTGACTTTTGCAGGAAGCTTACTATCAACAGCGGTGCCAGCATGTCTGGCGATCTCAAGAACCCAAGCAAGTCAATCCCCAAAGGCACACTTGCTGGGTTGGCATTGACGTTCATCACTTATACTCTTGTGATTTTTGCAATGGCTGCGTCAATTACGAGAGAATCATTCTATAACAACGTCAATGTCATTCAAGTGGTGAGTGATCCTGCTTAAGGCCAGAGGGGAAAAGAGAGATTGGGAGTTGCTGACGCCTTCAGACTAACTTTTCCGGTGTCGTTATTCTGCTGGGGGAATTTGCCTCGACATTCTTCTCCGCTTTAATGGGTGTGATTGGATCTGCAAAACTCCTCCAGGCAATCGCGCGAGACAGCTTGCTACCCGGACTTGGTCTTTTCAGCAAGGGTACCCGGAAAAATGACGAGCCAATCTACGCCATTATTATAACATTTATTGTCACACAGTTCACGATGCTCTTCGACATCAACCGCATTGCGTCCTTTGTGACCATGACATATCTTATGACGTTCTTGGTAACAAACCTCGCCTGCTTTCTCCTCAAGATTGGTTCCGCTCCAAATTTCAGACCGTCATTCCACTATTTCAACTGGCAGACCGCTGCCGCAGGAACGCTGCTGAGCGGAGTAAGCATGTTCTTCGTGGATGGACTCTATGCAACGGGGTGCGTCGGCATCCTTGTCGTCCTGTTTTTATTGATACACTACACTTCGCCGCCAAAGTCATGGGGTGATGTCAGTCAGAGCTTGATTTACCACCAGGTACGCAAGTATCTACTTCGCCTTCGACAGGAGCATGTCAAGTTCTGGCGCCCGCAGATCCTACTGTTCGTGAAAGATCTCGAGCGTCAATCCAAGATGGTTTCTTTCTGTAACTCTCTAAAGAAAGGGGGTTTATTTGTAGTCGGCCACGTGATCGTGACCGATGATTTCTCGATTGCAGTTCCCGACGCTCGCCGTAAGCAGACTGCGTGGACGAAATCTATCGAGTATTCCAAGGTCAAGGCTTTCGTCAATATAGCTGTGTCACCTGCTGCCGAATGGGGCGTCCGAAACGTTGTCCTTAATTCTGGACTGGGAGGGATGAGGCCAAACATCGTCGTGATTGATCAATTTCGCAAAGGACAGTCCCTTGTCGAGACATTACAGGCACAGTTGAACAGGCGAGACTTGAAAGGGAGACGACTTTCGCCACATCTACATCGCAGGGATAATGAAGCGCAGGAGGAGGCCGGTGGGCATGAGCCTTTAATGAGCTGCGGAAGCTATGTCACAATTCTGGAAGATCTCCTTTTCAAACTGCGAATCAATGTCGCGGTGGCCAAAGGCTTTGAGGACCTGGAGCTTCCAGACCCCAACGGCCGAAACACGAAAAGGTACATCGATCTGTGGCCTATACAAATGTCGGCAGAACTTGGAGAGGACAGCGAAAGCAAGCAGAACGTGCTGACCACGAACTTTGATACTTACACTTTGATCTTACAGCTGGGATGCATCCTCAATACTGTGCCCTCCTGGAAGAAATCGTACAAGCTGCGGGTAGCGGTCTTTGTTGAATACGAGACCGATATGGATGATGAACGGGGACGAGTTGAAGCTCTGTTAGAAAAGCTTAGGATTGAAGCCGAGGTCTTAGTCTTCTGGCTTGCTTGTGGTGATCTGAAGACGTATCAGATTATCGTTAATGGAGACACGTCTCCTGCAAATGCAGATGCACTGGACGAGGTCAACTCGGTGTTGAAAGACGAGGGCTGGTGGCAGGATATTCAGAGATATCATGACAGTGCGCGAGACTCCGACGACCAAGGCAAGCCCAGCAAGGATGACGGTCTCGCAGTGTCTAATTGGCAAGGTCTCTCGAATCAAGAAAGCGGGCAGAAATCGAACAAGAGTCACAAACTTGGAGGTTTGAGAAAACTCATACAGTCCCGAAGTCGTAGACGGTCCGTTTCCAGTTTCAGAACCCTAGGCGGCATGAGCCTGGGTATGCAAACGCATCGTCTGCTGGACGCTTTTGTGGATTACGACGGGATAGATAAATCGAGTGACGATGCGTTGAGCAGCGAGAGTGACTTCGAGCCCTACGTGAGTGATGCAAGTGATGAGGAGCCAGAAACCGGTGGAGATACGCGATACGGATTGGGAATCGATCGTGGCGGTTCGACTTCAAGGCTCAAGCGATCAAGGAGTGCCGATGCTGGGCCAAGGGCTGATGAAACTGACGGAGTTTTCGAAACTACGACTTCATCATCGTCAAGCCAAAGGCTGCCCGGGAATGTGCCATCTCGCCCTTCCATCCCATCTATCGTTGCCACAGGGGAGGACAGCTCGCCAAGGAGCAAACCCACAGACAGCCGGCCTCCCATCAGCCGTTCGCCGTCTAGCAATAGGTTCAGTTCGTCACCAATACCCGAAGCCAGAGTGAGCACAGACGAGAATGCGGGCCCGTCCATCATGTTCGCTGCCAGCGCATCACCGCCCCGGTCTTCAGGCAAGTTCGAATCGATCTACCGTCGTCCTTCTTCCGGCGGGCCTCCCGCCAAACCACCAGCGACCGGTTATCCTAGTCAAGCCTCTTGGCCAATTTCTTTCAACGACCTGCCTAGTCATGCGCAGCATCTGATATTGAACGAGCTGATGGTCAAACACAGCAGTAAGACCGCAGTGGTTTTTACTACTTTGCCGTCTCCCTTGGAAGGTACATCACAGAGTGAAGAGGCGAGTGAATCCTACCTCAGTGACCTTGAGGTGCTGTTCAAGGGATTGCCGCCTTGTTTGCTGGTACATAGTAATAGCATGACTGTAACGATGAATCTGTGAACGACGCTATGATTATGCAACTTGGTTAGATGTGTGGTTTATGGTAAATACTCTGGTCTTTGTCTTCCCATGTTGTATACACCCCAACGACGTATTTTGCATTTCTTATCTCCCTGCAGCAAAATGAATGGAAGAGTCGATTTCCGAGCTTTCAAGTTTGCAACTTGATCCAATGTCCTCTTCGCCCTGCCGTTTTATCTTAAAGCCTTGGCTGTAACTCATATATAACCAATCAATATCACACAACTTGTAGTCTTGTTAATATATAAAGCTTGAAAAACTCCAATTTATATGCTTTTTGAGCCTCAGGCTCACCGTGATCTCAGATGTATGATTGAATTACACAAGATCTTTGGACGAAAAATCTATATCGTTCAATCACCAAGTGACCCGATGGGGGTACTTCGGTTGACCACTGAAGCACCTTATCGGGTAATCTCCGAACCCTTGGAAAATGCAGCGTCTGCATCATTCGTCCCTTTCAGGTTCACTGGACGAGAACCTCGAGTTTTTTTTTTTTGTCGCAAATTCGTGACTTCTCCGCCATGCGTGCTGCCTATCCGCAAAAATCCTGACCAGAAATTGATTCTTTCGTTGGCTGGCACTCCTTGTCCTGCCATCCCCCTTTGTTGCAACCGTGATGCAGAACGGCCGTGGTCGCAGAAAGAACGGCAGCGTCAAGGCCTCCAAGAACAATAGTCAGCGCCAGCCAGCATCGCAATTGTTCGCTGACGCGGAAACCGGCATTCCAGCCAGGCCGCAGGTGTCCCTGCCCTCCAACAACACCCCTGCTGCAGCAGACGACAGCCTCGACAGCTCAGACGGCGCGATGACCCCTTCTTCCACCAGCCCAACCTCGAAACCCTCTACGAACGGGGTATACAATTCGAAGAAAGCGATGTCGAGAAAGAAATCATCGCCAATGGCACCGGCTTTCATGGTGTCTGCACCGGGCAAAGTCATCGTGTTTGGCGAGCATGCAGTTGTCCATGGCAAGGCAGCAATGGCTGCGGCCATCTCCCTACGATCCTACCTCCTGGTTACGACACTGTCCAAATCCCAGCGTACCATCACATTGAACTTCAGAGACACCGGTTTGGATCATACTTGGAACATTGACTCCTTGCCATGGGACGTCTTCCATCACCCCTCGAAAAAGAAGTTCTACTACGACCTCGTCACCTCCCTCGATCCCGAGCTGGTCGAAGCGATCCAGCCTCACGTGGAAGGCGTGTCCAAGGACAAACCCGAAGAACAACGAAAGATACACCTGCGAGCCGCGTCTGCATTCCTCTACCTGTTCCTATCCCTGGGCTCGCCGCAAAGTCCAGGTGCCATCTACACCCTTCGCTCGACCATCCCCATCGGAGCGGGCCTAGGCAGCAGTGCGAGTGTCTGCGTCTGCTTCAGCGCTGCATTGCTTCTTCAGATTCGCACACTGGCCGGCCCCCATCCCGATCAACCGCCAGAGGAGGCAGAGGTACAAATTGAGCGGATAAACCGGTGGGCATTTGTCGGCGAGCTATGCATCCACGGCAACCCCAGCGGCGTGGATAACACGGTTTCGGCGGGTGGGAAAGCCGTGATATTCAAGAGAGGAGATTACTCCAAGCCACCGACCGTCATCCCGGTCCCCAATTTCCCCGAATTGCCCTTGCTGTTAGTCGACACGCGACAACCGCGCTCTACGGCCGTTGAGGTTGCCAAGGTCGGCCAGCTCAAGAAGGACCACCCATTGGTGACGGAGTCCATCCTCGACGCCATCGACCAAGTGACAGCCTCCGCGCAACAGCTCATCGGGTCTCCCGACTTCGATGGCCATTCCGACGCCGCGCTCCAGCATCTCGGCACCTTGATTCGTATCAATCACGGGTTCCTGGTCTCGTTAGGCGTATCGCATCCTCGTCTGGAGCGGATTCGCGAGCTCGTCGACTTTGCCGATATCGGTTGGACAAAACTGACTGGCGCCGGAGGTGGAGGCTGCGCCATCACTCTCCTACGGCCAGATGTCAGGGAAGACGCCATTCGCGGACTGGAAAAGAAACTCTCCGATGAAGGATTCACAAAGTATGAGACGACTTTGGGAGGTGACGGAATTGGCGTTCTCTGGCCTGCCGTGCTTCGCAATGGTACCGACGAAGAGGGCGGCGAGGAGATCGATCAGCAGAAATTCGAGAATGCAGTCGGGACGGAGGGCATCGAGCGGCTGGTCGGTGTTGGAGTGCACGAGAAGCGGGAGGGTTGGAAGTTCTGGAAACGAGCCACTCGTTAAGATTGACTCCTACGAATGCTCATCCACGAGCAGTGGAGAATGGCTGTCTACGATTCCCTTCTGCGTGCGGACTCCCTATCGACTCACAATCGTCCATCGCCACTGATAATTCTCGTCGAGACCTGTGCTCCGAAAGTTGCAGCTTTGTCCTTCTGTCAATTGTGCTTTCTCATTGTTCAATTCTTTGTACAACTATCTTCTGCTTATTATATTATATACTATTTGGGTGTTTCCCTTCATGTGATTTTATCTTCTGTGCATGTTCGGGCCTATGACTTTTCTTTTTTCCTTGGATTTCCTTTCAGCTTCAAATTCTTCTTCCTACATTGTCAGGCCTTGATTGAAAAAAGTAGAACTAATAGGCGATTACGCTGTCAACACATGATTGTAGTAATATTGGAAGAAATTTGATGAACAGGCATCCTATGCACCCATTTTCTAATGTGATCTTCTCCCCAAATCTTATCAATATTGATAATTGTGCAATGGTGTCTGATGAAGCTATTTGCATGATATTCATAAACAAGAAAGTTCCCTGTAAGACATATACATCTTGCCCCCTGAATAAAGTGCATATTAAACTATCCAAATGTGTCAGCTAATAGAGCATTATATACATCATTCAAAACATTGCGTCATGGGTATCGTATTACCCCATTGTCGTCTCCCACCCCTTCTCCATCATAACATCCATCCAGTACACATTCTGCTCCCCTGCATCCATCCGTTTCCAAACCTCCTGCACCAGCTGAAGACACACCTTGATAGGTTTCGGTGGAAGCACATGCAGAAACGAACTAAGCCTGCCCAAAATGAACTTCCTCGTCCTTGACACCTCGATCGCATGCGAGGAGATGTTCAGCTCTGATGGTGCCAGGCGTGGAAGCCGCAGCTCGCTACATGGAGCGACGAGTAAGAAGGGCTGGAGACATCTGGTGCGGGACTCGAGAGGGATGGTTTTAAGGCGGGATAGGGTTGTTAATGCGAAGGTTGTCAGCCAGTTGTCGTAGAAGGAAGAGGCTTCTTCAGAGGAGAAGGAGGGGTTGAGGTCGCCCCCGTTGTTGGAGCTTCTTCCTACAGGATGAAATACCGTCGCTGTGGCTATATCGTCGAGGAGGGACTCTGCGTCGGTGGCGGTTGAGAAGAAAGGATCTTGGGCGGTCATCATCGGTGATGACTGGTTTTCGTACGCTTGCTCCGTGCGCGGGGGAAACGGTAATCGGCCACGAAGCAAGTCGGGGAACGTTCGATATAGTTGCATAAGGCCCGTACAGCGATAGACTTCCGCTATGGTGAGCAGATGCCAGACAGGGGTGTCGTCGTCTCCAGGACTGACGATCTCGGCTTCGGCTGGATGAGCGAGGCTGAGGAGTCGCTCTTCCAGCTCCCGCGCCTTGTCGATTGCCAATTGGGCCTGTATGATGTCGTCCGCCGAGGTGAACCGGTGTGTCCGGACACGTTTCCTCTCGCGACGCACCAATCGGCCTACTTCGTGGACGGTGAACTGCGTATCGCGCGCGATTCCCGTCCAGGGATGAGGCACTCGCTGCGGAACGATGGAATTGTCCATTCCTCCGGAGGCCGCTGCGGTGGTGCCAGATACGGTGAGGGCGTCGTTGTCCGCGACGAACGACAGCAGCATCTCCCAGTAGATCAGAGCCTCTTCGAAGAATCGGTAGTTGTTGCTCGTTTTGATCATGTAGTGTTGGGCATCGGACGAGACGGTGTTCAAGTGCTTGCGAAGGATGTTGAAGAAGGAAATGCCCAGATCCCTGGGATCGTGCCAGCTCGCTGTCTGGCCGAGCATGAGCAGTGCCAGGAGCGACTTATCATCCATGATAGCTTCGTTGGTGATGATTTCAATGGCTTCATTGCGCATCTTCAGGCCTATCGGGCCGAACTGGGGGAAGTCATTGACGAGTGACGCGGCCGCCATACTCTGCATCGTCCGGCACATGGCTAACGAGGAACCCCATAGACGAGACACCGTTGTTCGGAATGGGTTCATCTGACTATCGTAGCTTGAAAACAGCGCTGCCACTTCTTTGAAGTAATATTCAATTAGGGTCCATGAGGGGTTATTCAAGGGCTGATCGATTGATAAGCCATCGCCAGCTGACGATTTTCGAGTCGTCGCTGGAGGGTAGCTACGGACAATGGCAGAAGGTGAGAAGTCGCGGAAACTGGGACGCTCCCCTTGCTGCACGGGTTCTGTCAGGGCAAATAACCGTGATGTGTCGGTGTTGCTGTTGGAAGCAGACCCGAATTCAGAGCCTGGTTCTTCATGCTGGGAATCCGATGGCGATTCCGATGTCGTTGGCGGGCAAAGATCAGTCAACTCTGGAAGCGAGCCACTTTCCTGAAGGTCCCATAAATTGTCACACAGTGCATTTGCTCCATCCAAATCCAAGCTGCTCGACTGTGGTGTGGGCTGGGAGACGGAGTTCAAATCATCGAAGGTCAGCGGGGACTGAGATAAAGGCTCTGAGGAATCAATCGTCTCTGGTTGCTTAGGCGAAGGCTTGGGGCTTGAATGTTTGGCGTCTGACTGTGTATCTCTGCTACGACTTTCCAGCCGTTCATATTTCGTCACCCAACGCAGAGGCTGGACGTATCCAGGACATCTCACGCCCAAGCGGGTGCAGCGGCTACAGGCTGGAAGCTCTTCTCCACATTTGACCTGATAATGATGATCGACTTCATTAGCTGCACGGATCGGTAAAGAGAGTGCGGTGCGGGCTAGATGACGATCTGAGATAAATCGATATGAAAGGTTATACAGTACTGACCCTCTTGCTCTTACACCGTGCACAGCCATTACGAGACTTCTTGACTCGCCGCATTATCAGAAGCTCTCGAGACAATCAGATCACGTATATAGTTCGACAGCTTTCGCGTGAAACGGGTTCAATGCCTCAGATGATGATACTAGCGATGATATTCAGCGTACAGTCGATGAACAGGAAGAAGCAACTACAGGACTGCTTGGAATGATAAGGCCTTGAGTGTTTGGCCATCGCGTGCGGGGAAGTGTCCTTATCAGTAAGCAACAATGGCCGTATTGGGCCAATCATGAACGCCTTTTGGGAGTGCGATGCGGAGAGCTCCAGATCTATTGAATGGTAGTAATTGATTGAGGGACCCTTTCGAACAATTGAATCAAATCATGGATAGTTGTATTGACCCACAAACGGATACCTAGCTCCGACGGTACGTACCTGAGTCAATGAAAGAAGGAGAAAGTTCTATTCGACGATCGGATGTGCTTCTCGAAGTACATGAGACGAGTACAGTATGTAGAACAGTGCACGGGCTGATGTCTTTCACAGAGCGCTTGACACCAAGCTGTTCAGCCAAAAAAGGTTGGAAGTTGCCATTGACGGGGTTGGATCCTGATATCAGTAAATGGTCTACAAAGATACCGTCAGTCATTGTATTTATTTTATTGTCTCTCGGAGTTCAGTAATCAAGGTACCGATCCTCATCGCGGTCCTTGGGGCAAGGACCGCGTTTGCATCGAGGCTTTCCTGGAGTAGCTTACACTCGGCCTTACAGACACAGAGGATTATGTGAAGTTGCGACGCGGCCGTTGTCCAGACTCGGAAGCCTTGGACAGTACGGAGTATGTACGGCGGCTAGTCACACTGGAGCATCAAGAAGATACTATGGCGCATTGTTGGCTCGAAGGATCTCAAGAGACGCTCGATCGTTGAATCTCTCTCTAGTGCTATGATGCTCTTGCTGTAGTCTATTATCATTGACGATTCGACAACCATCATTCATCCCTCGGCAGGAAACACCCAATCTGGGCCACATTGCACGTGGAAAATTTCTCATCTTAATGCAGCATTACTGGAGTATTCGTCGTCCAATGATCTGGAAACAATTCCAGCAGGAGAATCAAGATCTGTAAATGCTATGGAATGTGCCTGACTGTTGCATCCGACGAGACCAGGAAGAGAAAAGCGAGGGATCCCGCTTTGAGCAGGCAGGCACGCGACCCTTTCCTTTTTTAGTGGTCTGTGTTTATCAGGCCAGGTTTCACTGTGGCGTTGTTTTCGACTCCCACCTTCAAACTCTCTCCCTGCACTTCACAAGTCCCCAGCCACGTTGAACATGAGACGCTTTGACAAAGTATGCAACTCTGTTACATAACTCACATTGCATCTCCAAATTGACTTGTTTGTTTTGGGAAATGGGTCGCATGCTCACCGCGGTTCTCCCCACCGAAGCTCGAGCCTTACGGAGTACAGTACAATCCGGAGAGCGGGGAAGCTCGATGTCACTGGCTCCGTTTCGGTCATTATTGACTTCGATATTCCATGACTCTTCCAAGATGATTCCGGTCGAGGACACGAGATTTTGACTACCCGTTAGCTGAGACCCGGAGACCCTTGTCTTGGCCTGAGATGCTCAGTGTCTGGATGACGGCAGAGGATGGTGATGGATGACACCACGCCTTGGATTGTTCGCTGTATCCGTGCAAGCAAGCAAGGGGGTTCACGTTCAAGGAAAGCTCTATCCTTGGGCATTCTTCCTTGATTCCCCTGCCAGATGGCACCCAGTCTCGTGGGAATACGGGGTAGACTCAGTCCCGGGTTGTCGCTGCCACAAGTTCAGGTTCTGAGGTGTCTAGTGAAGTGTCTTTGCTTTTTTTTTCTGGCCACCTTCGAGGGTGAAGAACCCTTCGAAGACGAGTGCAGCGTGTGCACAAACAGCAGAGACCTATGTTTGCATCACACGACCCTCCGAAGATGATAGTACTCAAAACGCAGAGGGAGGTATGGCGGTGACTTGAGTACCGGCTCATGGTTCATTCTGTTTAGTACATGGTGTTTGATTAGGGATATACGATCTGCAGAACATGGCCGCATACAGCGCATTCGGGTCAATCGGTTTCGTCTAACCATGTGCAGTATGCTTCTGACCTGCCCGGACTTTCTAGGGTCTTTGACAGGTTCGAGTCTTTTGAGCTCCTGGAAAATTAGGGTTTGTGCGCTCTTGAACTTTCAACTGGCACTCACAATATCTCCGCCTGAGCGCGTCATGGTCTCAGTGTTGGACACCCGTGCGTTCCCCATAGAGGATTCGGCCATAAGAGCTTCCTTGGCACTCTTTTTTTGGACATACGGTATCGAATCGAGGACCTAGACATGCCGAGTACACGGCCGGAACCTATTACGCCAATGGCGCTTGTGGTTCAGCTTGCTGGCTTGCTGGCTGCCTATATGTAAAAGTCCATTGTAGCGCTCATCTTCATCTATCGTTTATCGTTTTCTGTGATCGATCTTCGACCAGCTACCGTCTGGCATACACTCGTTCTCTTGCTGCGCCATGTGAGAAGCTGACTCTTTACGTTACCTGCCCATCATGATAGTCGCCCGCTCGTATCTTTTACGGCCGTTCATCTTCTCTGTTCTGGTGATATCCGCTCTTTGTTCGAAAATCCTCCATCTATTTCAGCATTCCCACTCAGTCCGTCGCTATCTCTTGGCTCTATACTTTCCGACATTCTTTATCCAAGAGGCCTTGCTATTCATTGCAGCATGGCTCCTACTATACAAATTCTCTGGACTATACTCTAGATTAGCAGTTGCTCTTGCTGGTTTCTTGGCGTAAGTCCCTCGTGCCATTCGTGTTGACTCAGTACCCGAGCTCTCCATGATTAACATTCCACAGAGGCATAGTTCTTATTGCCGCCTCATCCCAGATCGGCTTCTACCTTGTGACTGGTAGCGAAGTCCGTTGGGACGCCGCGAAAAGTGTGGGAAACGACCCTGAAGGGATAAAGTTGATGTTAAGCGGTCTAAGACCTGTGCTGGCCGCTTCATCGATAATCCTCGTTGTTTCCTGGCTCTTGACGCCGGCAATATACGTGTTGGTCACTAGATGGTTGTCGTCTTTATCCAACTTCATAACGCCCGAAGAATTCAGTGTGCAGCTCCCGGGAGCAAACACGAAGAGGCGGCCGTCCAGAAGATCTAGGATCTGGACAATATATGTGGTATTTCTTACCTTCGGACTGTGGCTTGTCCGGCCTGCAGTGCCGTATACACATATGTCTGGAGCTCTTCCCTTCACCATGTTGGTAGCCCTTCGCCCGCAGCAACCCAAGCACCGTCAAGTGGAAGCTCAACCTTTCCCATTGTCAGAGTTGTTGGCAGAAGAGTTCTGGGAGCTACCGTATGACCACTACAAGGGATGGGCGCCTGGAATTGGTGACGTTGTCTACTCAGAATATGCTCGCGAGAGGCCGGCCTGGGCTATTGATACATTGCCTCCAGGATTTGAGCGGTGGGCTCAGATATTAGGAACTGATCTGACCGGTATCAATGCTGAGAATGACACGGCGACGGAAGCTGAATCCGATACACGGGAGGAAGAAACAACAGCTAAGCTGCTACGCAACTTCTATGATCCTGTGACAGATCCCCTGAGGATAACAAATCTAGATCTGGAGCTCTTGGAACCATTACGAACGGCTCTGAAGAAACATGACATTCCGATCACTCATGTTGTTTTGGTTTTAATGGAAAGTGCCAGGAAAGATATCTTCCCTTTCAAAGCAGGGTCTCATCTCCATAACAAGATTCTCGAGTCGTATGATACCGAGGATTCAGAAGCTCGAACCGAAATCGATTCCAAGCTTTCACGCCTGACTCCCATCGCAGAGATGCTCACCGGCGAGCAATCCGGTTTCAATGAAACAGAAGATCATGACCGAGGGTCAAGTAAACTGTGGAAAGACCCCGCTGGACCTGGAATGGGAGGTATTAATGTCGCTGGGTTGTTAACAGGCAGCAGCCTTTCCTTCAAAAGTGCGCTCGTGAACTACTGCGGCGTGGGACCATTGCCCGTGGATTTCCTGGCCGAGGTTGAAGCAGAAATTTACCAGCCCTGCATTATGCGAATCCTGGAGCTGTTCAACCAACTCAAGAACAAGCCGCCACGCAACGACAGAAGAAGTTCTGGATCTCTTCTCAAAGATATACATGAGCGCCAATGGAAGTCTGTTTTCGCGCAATCCATCACCGGAGGTTATGACGACCAAAATAAACTCAACGAACAGATGGGCTTTAACCAGTCACTGTACTCAGAGCATATTGCCGATCCTGATGCTAAATATTACCACGAGGACATTGAGGAGATCAATTATTTCGGGTAGGTCTTACCCGGCTATTAGCACCTCAGTCTCAGCTGTCTAGTGCTGTGAAAACCGTTCGAGTTGCTGACCACTGTTTACTCTTGACAGATATCCTGAGCCTGAAGTACTGCCATATTTGAGGGACGTCATCAATGAAGCCCTTGAAAACAACAACAGGCTTTTCCTGTCTCATTTCACAAGCACTACGCATCACCCATGGGGCACACCCGAAGCCTATCCTAACGAGCAATACTTCGCGGATGATGGCCTGCTATCGAACCATGCGGACATGAACAATTACCTGAATACCGTCCGTTTTGTCGACACCTGGCTGGGGGATCTCATGACTCTTCTGGACGAGACAGGCATTGCAAATGAGACGCTGGTAGTTTTTGTCGGAGACCAGTAAGTCTCCGTCGAAGGCCTTTGTGAATGACGCAGCCCACTGACAATATACACAGCGGACAGGCGTTTCAGGAAGATGCTCCCGTGACTGGAACATATGAGAACGGTCATATCAGCAATTTCCGCGTTCCTCTTGTTTTCCGTCATCCCCTGCTGCCGCGTATGCATGTCACTGCTAATGCGACATCAATGTCGGTGCTCCCTACTATCTTGGATCTTCTGGTCAGCACAAAGTCTCTGAATGACGAGGACTCGAATCTTGCCCTCGACCTGATGAACGAGCATGAAGGACAATCCCTCATCCGTCCGTACAAAGCGAGTCACAATGGACGACAGGCTTGGAATATGGGTATCATCAATGCTGGCGGCACACTGCTCAGTGTCGGATCCGCTGCCGTGCCGTACCGTCTCATCCTGCCTCTCATAGACGATTATGAATACGTCTTCTCGCATCTGGCGGAAGATCCCAATGAGCTTTCACCCATATGGGAATGGGAACTGGACGCATTGATCCATCGCGTGCGCCACGAGTACGGAGACGAAGCCGCGGACTGGGTTGCTGATGCTGAGAAAGTTGGCAAATGGTGGGTTGAGGAGCGGAAGAGGCTCTGGAATTATCATGACAGCGCATGATGTATCGGATAATATGTCGAAAAAATGTTTTGCAAGTTTTGGTATGCTTCTTCGTCTGGAGGAGCGGGCTAGCGCTTGGTTTCAGTTTATCGGATTGCGAGGTATATGCGGAGTATGTATACGGAGTTCTCACCTATTGGTTGAGACAATTTCTCAGTTCTTATGTTAATGTCTACAGGGAGAATATTCATCTAATAATATATATGTACATCGTGTCATGCCATGCAACATTACTCATATAAGACAATACTTTACTCCCCTCATGCAAGCCGTATCGAAGTCATCAGGACATATCTCCGTCCCTCTCTGTGTACTGGGAGTACCGTTGCATTGACCCAAGAGAACCAAATCAGTACACAGATGAACCTTTACTCACACTTCAACAACTTAATGCATTAAGTCACCATTCAATTGCAGCTGATTACGTTGCACCAGCACGAGCCGTTGCTTCGCTCAAATGGCCATACACCCTCACTCTTATGGTATGGATACTCGGGGAGCAGTCTAAGACTGCTCAAGGGCCATTTTGTCCTGCTGCTATTTTCAGAATAACTACTCAGTGAATAACTCCTCTGTTCCTCTTCGCATATAAAGCAGACACTAGGAAGACCAAGGCAGATAGATCTTTGGGCCATTTGAAGATCTTCTTCATATACCTCAGGTACTAGATAGTAGTACTCGGCCGCTTCTTTGTTGATATTGAATAAGAATGTCACTCGCTACGTAGTACAATAATGTGATCGATGACTTTCCACGTGGCACTGGGTATGCAAGAGAAATTGAGAAAAAAAAACAATGCCACCTGCCGGATTCGAACCGGCGCTGCCTTTCGGCAATTAGAGTTCTAGAGAAGACACTTCTCTTAAACTAGTGCATTTGTTAGCTACCCGTGGATGAAGGAGATACTGCAAGGACGTGAGTGCATACTCTAACGTCTTAAACCACTCGACCAAAGTGGCATTACCATGTGGTAAATCTGGATTCCGTATTATGAACTCGCAGATTAATGCCGCACTCCGCCACTCACCACTTTGTAACTGCTCCTCATGGATGCTGTGGTTATTCGAAGAGTGTAGATAATTAGGATTAGCTGCACGCAAATACTAGTTTCACATAAAGCTTCGAAAATTCAAAAGAATGTCTTATTCCATCTTTCAGATTCATCTGATGAGTCACTCTTTCACCACATTATTACTTCTGGAGACCAGTGTCTAGGAGGCAGCTCCAACAGCTTTTCCCATGTGTATTTGCAATCATTGAGATGATAATAATAATAATATAGAAGAGAGTGGGCTGATATTGTCCTTCGAGATGTTAGTATTGTTTCGGAGTTTCTTTGTCCATGCCTCAGGCTGCCCTCCCTGCCCCACCGAAGCACTCCGCATTTAAACAAATGATAAATCTGTCTCATCAGCCAGTTGCGTCCTCACTTGTTTACGGTAACTGCGCAAGACATCAATTCTCCGCGTATCATCTATGCTCAATTGCTTTGAGCCGAAACGATAGAAACAAAAATCTTGGTTATAGACCTTGTTTTCGGGCACGACGGTCCAATTTGGTGGAATTCTTCTATCATCCGTCTGAGGAACGCCATCTCAAATTGAAGATACATCCGCTTTCGCCGGATGACACGCTCGAGTGAACGTTTGCTTTGATTACACGCAAGAATTCTCTGAAGTGCTTAGTAATGGCCGGGAAATACTCGTCAGACCCAGAATGGGCATCCATTCAGCCCATCCCGCTCAATGACGGCTCTGAATCTGGTGCTGTCCCATTGGCGACGATCGCCTACTCACCGGAATATCTTGAGGCGACTTCATATCTACGAGCCGTCATGGCTGCAAATGAGATGTCTGAACGGGCGCTCAAGTTAACGGCTGATGTGATCTCAATGAATCCTGCACATTACACGGTGTGGTAGGTTTTGTATGACGGTGCCTTGCTTCATGTGCTGAAATCGTGCCGCAGGATCTACCGCGCAAAGATCCTGTTTGCGATGAACAAAGACCTCAACGAAGAGATTGAATGGTTGAATCGAGTCTCGTTGAAGTACCTGAAGAATTACCAGATATGGTATGTCTTGTTTGATACCAACGCTGTAGCAAATTCGACAGCTTCTGACTCGTTGCTTCAGGCATCACCGTCAAGTGCTCATGTCGTCCAGAAAGCACTTCCCGACTCTCCCGGAGAAGGAGTTAGATTTCCTCATGGAGATGTTTGCTCAGGATTCCAAGAACTACCATGTCTGGACCTACCGGCACTGGCTCGTCCGACATTTCAAGCTCTGGGATGCTCCGCGGGAGATCGAAGATGTGGAGGCCCTGATCAAGGCTGATGTTCGGAACAACTCTGCGTGGAACCATCGGTTTGTACTTCGCTTCGGACCGCGTGGAGATGATGAGCCAGATGCCGGTATGCCGAACAGCACCAGCTTGGGTTCCGAGAAGGGCCGTCTTTCTGTCGTCGATGAGGATGTCATCGATGCGGAACTGCAATACGCACAAAACAAAATACTTCTCGCGCCTGAGAATAGAAGTCCTTGGTCGTATGCTCGAGGCGTCCTGCGCGCAGCTGGCAGGCCATTATCGGAGTGGAAAGAGTTCGCAGAGAAGTTTGTCACGGAAAAGCGTGAAGACGGCAAGGTGGTTGATGTCGCTGTCAAAAGCAGCCATGCAGTAGAGTGGTTGGCGGACGTATTTGCAGAAGAGGCCCAGACGGCAGAGTCAGGGGATCATAAAACGGAAGCTGTCAGGATGCTAACGCTTCTGAAAGAGAAATATGATCCCATCAGAAAGAACTATTGGGATTATCGGATTCGAATGCTAGCGGAACCTCTGGCGCATGCAGAAGTATCTGCTTCGGCATGATCGTTGATGGTCGACTGGCAAATTGAGGGAGTTTCTAAGCACCTTGGAGAAAATGTAGTCGACGAATATCTGGAATATGTTGACATTCTACTGCTGGTAACAGTAGGACACTGACACTGACACACCCAAGAACAATGCGTCTTTGCCAAATGTGGATTTAGCAATCGAGAACTCTTATTAGATGGAGCTTACCATATGACATAGGAAATGGCTAAAAGGCAATTTTGCGTACTCCATGATATCAAAGAAGCAAAGGAAAGCATGGAAGTGAACAGGTATATCTAACGCAAAGCGCATGCAAAACAAAGATGTCAAGCAAGAACCCATAGCAGTCAAGTAGGTATCATATCATTATCATTACCCTTTATTTCCAACCCTGCTCCAACATTTTCCTCCACTCACCCGCCATGTCAATCGTGACATTGCTTCCTCCGCAAACAATGAGAACGACCCTGCTCTGCGGACCCAAGTCAGGAACGAACTGTTTCAGCTTCGACTTGAGGCCAGACGAATCACTCAGAAGGCTTGTCGGAGAGACATCTGTTTCCATCTCCATTTCTGTCTCGGTCTCGTTTTCCGTCGAGGATGCAGAGGATCGATCATCCCCATACCCTTCATCGCGGTGCGAGTGATCTGCGGCACAAGTCGAGTCGGCGACTCTCTTTCGCTTCCTGCCACGTAGATCCGCCGTCGCAGTGGTTGAAGGTTCTACTCTGTTACCAATTGCCGCCTCGACGCAGACTCCACAGGCCAACTCGACGAGCAATCGTTCGCTGTCCACAAGCCGCAGGACACCCTTCGCTGCCTCGGCGTCGGAAAGGACAGCACTGTGGACCTTGATCCCAGGTGGAGGAGAAAGGGCGTACTGGAATGTCTTCTCCGAGACACGAATAGCGCCGAGTGATGTGGCCTGCGAGGTGATCTTGGGAAGGGACACGAGTGATTTCTGAGAGATGGCAAGCGCGAGGGAGTCGGTTCCTGCAGTTTCGACAGCTAGGAGATGAATCGGTTTGGTTTCAGGGTCGATTTCTTTCTTTTGCCTCTGGCGGAGTCTTTCCAAGCCCATGATCAGCCCGTTCAACAGACCACCACCCCCTACACTGCAGACCACTGCATCCACCGGCATCGCTCTTCCACGGTAAGTAGCTACCTCTTCTTCATGCGCGGGCAAGGGAAGCTGTCTTTCCAGCTCATCAATGATGGTGCTGTTTCCTTCCCAGATCGATTCCTTGTCAAATGGATGAAGCGCAATCTTGACCACTTCATCATCGTCTTCGTCGTCTCGCTTCGTCTTCATAACAACCTCCCTCATGTATTCGCCAGCTTCCGAGAACGTCTCCCCATAACAAACCACATCCGCAGCACCTGCTGCACGCAGTTTCTCGACCATCAACGGCTTGGTAGATACCGGAACCACGACCGTGCATGGGTATCCCAGGTTTCGTGCTGCGCAGACGGCAGCAAGCCCCGCGTTACCACCTGAGGAGGCGAAGAAATGGATTGGCCGGCCTGCGTATGCTGGGTTGGCGAGGTGAGAGAGGATCTGGTTGCCCATGGCCCGAGACTTGAAGGATCCGCTGGGCTGGACATTTTCTAACTTTAGGAAGATCCTGCAGCCTGCGAGGCGGGAGAGGGTAGCAGACTCGATGAGGGGAGTCTCGATCCATGGCTTTTTGAAGGTTTGTTGAACTTCTGATGGAGAGTAAGAGATGCTTCCCATCGTGGATATAGTTGATCCTTCTGATTGACTTGGGTATCAGAATAGGAGATTCGTAACTCGCAATAACGGCAACAAAGAGATTAATATTCGAAAGGCAGAAGGTGATCAGGATGAGAAGAGATCAATGTATGAAGATAGGTATGTTTTCATTGGGAAGATGTTATACAAGTCCATGTAGTATACAGCAGAGGGAAGTATAAAAATACAGCGTGACATCGGAAAAGTCCCACAGACATCACCAACAAAAAAGCTTTGACCAAATGACCGATTCCAATACAATAATCCCTCGCTTCCTACGCAGCGATCATAATTAACATGAGCAAACCATGACGAATTCCTGTGTTTTGATATACAAATCGAATACTTCCCGATGCTCGCCACATAGAGTTTGCCGCGGGAAACCCCGAGCTTTTCCGTCCAGACAGGTCTCCCCGTCTATGGTGAGAGTCTGGAAACCTTCGGCCCTTTTCCGCTGGTAACCATGTAAGTAACGTCAGGAATATTCCATTGGTCGACAATATGGCGGTATGTGGATAGGGAAGGAAATCCTGAACAGGCCAAATTCTCCCCACTCCGAAAACCATAACAGCATCGGACCATGCCTTCTGGATCTCCAGAACCAGAATGCGGAGAGACCGCCAGAGGCTTATGCTTGTACAGCACGCGATCTGGACCCCAGATAATTGGGTGCGGTCCTTATTTTCCTATGTATTGGAAAAACCGTAGATGGGGTTAATCCTCAATGATGAGGGGAGGGAAAAGAATGCTCTTCTTCACACCCTCCCCATAGTCTAGATCCGATCCATATTTTGCGGCCGGAAACCTCCGCTTCGAGGGGTCTGACGTGTCGACGCGGAGCATGTCCAGAAGCTCCTGGGATTTCGTTGGCATAAATGGTTGCAAGAGGATGGCGGCGATTCGCAGTGACTCGCAGACGTTGTAGATGACACGCTGGGACTCTGCGGGAGTTTTCCACGGTTCCGCTGCGTGGAAGTACTTGTTCGTCTAGAAGTGGGATTAAGGAGTCAGTATGAGGGGGAGGTTATCACCAGCCTGAGGGGCTCGCCTGATGTTGCACTGACCTTTTCGATGATTGCCATGATGTCCTGCAGTGCTGCACGAGGATTGAGATTCTCCATCTGTTCTGCTACTTTGACGGGCGTTTCTTCAAGGAGCGCCTGGTGCTCGAGGTCGAGAGCTGTCGCTGCAGGCAGCTTATCCGACGCAGCATCAATGATGTACGACCGCAAATTTCCCTTGGCGCAACCTATGGCGCGGTGGGCTAGATTTCCGATTCCCCACTGGAGCATCTTCTTGTAGTCGCGAACAATGTAGGAGTTGTCATAATCGGCATCCCCCGCAAGGTCTCCCTGATAGGCAAGGAAGAAACGCATAGCGTCAACACCAAAACGGTCAATAGCAAAGAAGGGATTTACGACGTTCCCCGTGGACTTTGACATTTTCTCGCGGTTCATTGTCCAGTGGCCATGGACAAGAACGTTGCGCGGAAGGGGAAGGTCGAGAGCCATGAGGAAAGCGGGCCAGTACACGCAGTGAAACCTGCCCAATTGTCAGTCAGGGAGCTCGCTACATGCAAAATCCAACCTACCGAGTGATATCCTTTCCGATAACGTGAACATCTGCCGGCCAGCCAAGTCTGCTTTCTTGGCCTGGCGGGAATGGATACCCTGCTTTGGTCAGATAGTTAACCAGGGCATCCAGCCACACGTAGATTGTTTGCGAGTCGTCACCCGGGACACGAATACCCCAGGTCAAACGCTCTACAGGCCTGGAGATTGAAAGATCTTGGAGACCTGAGGAAACGGACTTGACAATATCCGTCATGTATGTCGTGGGTGTTATGAATGATTCGTTCTTCTTGTACAATTCAAGAAGGCGATCTTGGAAGGCGGACAGGCGGAAGTGGTAGTTTGTTTCCGATGACCATTCCACTTCCTTGCCCGTCTCAACAGAGACCTTGACATAGTAAGCAAGTTGTCAACTGGTGCCTTTTGGTGCTCGAGTGACGTACCATCCTCTTCCGCCCGGTGGATGGATCCAAAGAGTTTTGAACTTGAGACTGAGGATAGAAGGTCTCATCGCTGACGGAGTACCATCCTTCATGTTTGGCAGTATAGATGTAGCCTCGATTGTCCAGCATTTCCTGTAGGCCTGGAATCAGTCTCGTGCTGCCGCATACACGGGAGCCATACCCACCCAGAAATACTGAACTGCCTCTTTATGCGCCGGGTCCGTTGTCCGTATGAAGTGATCGTGACTCAGACTCGCAGCTTTTGCTAGTGCCTATAGGGATTGAATTGAGCATGTCAGGGTTCTATACGGTAATCGACAAGGGGATCTCGAACCTCAAATGTCTTGCAATTCATATCGCAGAAAGCTTGGGTGTCCATCTGGGCTGCGAGCGCCGCTTGCTGAATCTATACCACATGCGTCAACCCAATGCGCAAGGCTTCCATTGTGTATAGTAAATACCTTCATTCCATGCTCATCCGTTCCGGTCAACAATTGAGCGTCATCATTTCCGAGAAGTACCTGCCATCTCTTCAAGATATCGGCTATAATCATGGTATATAGATGACCGACATGCGGGGCTTAGGAACGTCATAACCTTAGCGGTTGCTTCATAGCTCATTTGTATAAGCACAGCTTACCTACCTGCATTGACATAGAAAATAGGAGTCGTCACATAGTATGGTTTCTTGAACTCATCCTTGGATGCAGCCGTCGCATATCTTCGTCGCAGGACCGTGGCTGTCGGACGAGCAATCCGGCACGATGCACATTTCCACGATGGTCGTCTGTAGGCCAAAAATTGTGAAGCCCAGGGTAGGGCCCGAAAGCCACTCCTTGATATGGCCATTGAGAGTTTAGTTGGCTTGTCAGATTCATGAAAAAGATGTTTCTGGGCGTGCATGGGCGGCTGCTTCACCTCCGGAGGTGGTCCAAGCTCCTCCGATCTTTTTCTGCGGCCTGTCCGCAAGTTCACCAAATTCATCGTTATTCTCCTCTGCATCTTGATATACAAACTTCTTTTGTTGGATAACATATCAAACAGTTACTAATATCTGTTGGTTATATTTCTTGGATATCTATTCTTAGTCTTTTTATTGTGTCCCTACATATACTATCATCAAAATACAGCTTCAGTGCACAGCTACTACTGTCAACTTGTGCTTGCCAGTTACTGCAAGAGATTGATCATCCACCATGGCTGTCCCAACTGATGATATGCTGACTAAAGTATCTACCAATGGTTTGTCAACTGATTGACACATATGTGCTTGACTTAGTACTATTTCTAACTTCTCGATCAACTCATTCCAGCTGCCACCGACTTCGTCCAATCCTACTACCCTGCCCTCCAATCCAACCGTGCTGCAATCGCCTCGTTCTATAGCCCAACTGCGACTACAATCTTATTCAACGGGAATCCAGTCAACGGAGGCAGCGCCGTCCAAGACATCTTCGTCAACGAGATGCCAGCGGCCAAATACGAAGTACAGTCCTTCGATTGCCAGATCATCAACCGAACGTATCCCGTCCCTACCGCAACCGGGGTGAAACCTGCAAGTCGAGCAACCGTCAAGGATATGTCGATTCTGGTGGTCATCAGCGGATATGTGCGCTTTGGGGAAGACAGGGATGTCCCGCAGCGCGGATTCAGTGAGACTTTTACTTTGGTGCCAAATCCTGCGGCTGATGGTGGAAAGGGGAAGCATAAGAGGGAATGGCTTATTTCAACGCAAAATTTCCGACTTGTCGTTTGAAAGACACTTCTTTGGAAGACCTGGGATATTGAAGAGCGAAAGAATCTGGCGCACAACGTGAGATTTATTATTATGATCACGCAACACGACGGAGAACGCAGGAATATGCTTGATATGAGGTGAATCGACACACGTGAGCTCGCCACATGGGACCAGACTCGAACAGGATGCAAGCCCGGGAAATTCAGCGTCAGGGAAACACAGAGGGAGGCGACCGAGTACACACTCAAGCTACCTCCGGGATCACTGTTCCTCAACAAAAACCGAGTATACAAAAGAGATTCACGAAGATCGGATGGAAAGACGACAAAACAAATTTACAACGCGGAGGTATCACGACAATTGGAATCAGGATTCATTTTCCTTCAGCATCATGCGTCCTCCTTGGTGGAGGGCGCAAATTGGCCTTGACACGTTCCAGCAACTCTGCCCGTGAAGCATTCTCGCTGGGTAAAAGGCCTCTCTACGATGAATTTTGTCAGAACGAATCAAACGACCGGATTCTATAGTTTTTTCCCACTGTTTTTCCACGGGTCTATCCAAAGGAAGGAAGCAGCTGGGCATCGACTTACAACGCGAAGCCATCTTCTCATCTCGTCGGCAGTCCAATTCTCAGGATCTGTGCTTCGAGTCAGCTCAGTCTGTTAAAATGATCAAGGCGATCTTGCACCCACCTCCGGTCGGATCCGGCTGTGCAGGCAGTATATCACTGCCCCAAATCGCCCAGGCTGCCGCCGCCGTGACCATTCCCGCAAAACCTAGGTGCGCGTTTGCAAATTAGACATGTTCTGGATCATTGGATCTTTTTTGGCATGATAGAAATCAAAGTACCCCAAAATAGATTCTGTAGATAGGAAGTCGTCAGCTTGTCCCTCGCTTACACACATGATACTCTTGTGGATTTCTACCTTGGAGTTTAAAGCTCTGTCCAATGGAGTCGGCATGGTTGCGAGTGGGCGGATCGGCTGCTGCCCTTTGTTGCAAGATAGTACGGATTTAGGTAGATTCGAACGTTCAACACAAGTCAATGAAGGTATATTGGACTTATCATGGAACTTTGCAAAATTTTATTCACGGGACAAGGTGACAAGCTGTCATTTCCATAGTTTTTTGTCTGATTTGCAGGTCTCAATGCAGGCGATAATGGCGGGAGCCTGAATATGGCACCGCCACACCCGTGCCGTTGCCACACCTGTGTCAACTAAGGACAATTTGGGGACAACAACGCCATGAACCATTATCTTGTCTTGAGTTCAGAAGTTGACCACGTCTTTGTCAGTTTGACTGTCATGTACAGCCATTTCTTGGTACCTCCCATCGGAACTCTGGTGCGCAGTTAGAAGATCCATTACGGCCACATGTAACTGTGTCATTGACAGAGGAGTCATAGTAGTACATGGACACTGGATATCAAGATATCAAGTTGTCAAGTGGTCATTTGTTTCACTCATGTTTGATAAGAATCATCTGTGCATATCTTAGGAGGCTTGATCCTAGGAGTTTGCTGGCTTTCCCTCCCAGAGTTGAGCACAATTGCCCCTTCCCTGTCCTGATGGCTGTTCTATGTATACAATATATTACTTCCAATCCGTGCTTAGTTATAGCAGTTTCCTCTATCTAAGGAAGTAGATTGGATTGCATGAAATCCTCATAAAGTCGATTCTCCTCTTTCCAATGTTGAAGAGTTGTTAGTCTGCTTCATAATGTTATGCTTTCATTCATTCAACCACGTGGAGCACTAACAGACATTCCTAAGGATAATACTGCTGTCATGTCTTTGTCTCACTTGATTGTATTCAACTCGATTGACCATTGTTTGCAGATGTTATTGGCTCTGAATGTTGTATCTTTCTTGTGATTCTTGCCAGTTCCTTTTGCAACTTTCCACTGCTTCTCTTTTGCTGAAGTGGATAATTGTTGCTTTTAAGCACACTACCACATCCAGCTATAGGCCACAATCAATACCCAACCATATCCCGAGGATTTGGCAAAGAATGAGGCAGGCATTATTGCTGCTTATCATTCTCACTATCCTGACACTGCTCATCATCCGACTTGTCCTCTACATCTGGGAGCACGGGCCAGTCATACCAAGCACTTTACCAAGAAGTGACTAGCGCAACAGGGTTTCCACACTAGACCCTAATTTCCGGATTCAGAATCCCACACTTCCTCGTCCAAAGAAGCCTGTCAACAGTCGCGCGAGAAAAAGAACGTCCTCCATACCCTCTATCCGAGCCTTTTCCCTGATCTACGGACCTTGATCGTCAAATCTCGCCCACAATGCCTCGCGAAGTCTCGGACATCAAGCAGTTCATCGAGATCTGCCGCCGGAAGGATGCCACCTGTACGTCTTCCCCCGGAATTAGATCGAATACCACGTCCCGCTCGGGTCTCAAATCTACGACATGAGAAGGATGTTTCTTATGAGGTGATTACACGAGGCTGACTGTATGGAATTCTAGCCGCCCGGATCAAGCGTAACCGCAAGACCCAGCAGATCAAGTTCAAGGTCCGCTGCCACCGCTTCCTCTACACCTTGGTCCTGAAGGACTCCGACAAGGCCGAGAAGCTCAAGCAGAGCTTGCCCCCAGGTGCGTTCACTTCTTAAAGCGTTGCGCATCATCGTTGCTTGCGTTATGGTGCAATATTCTTCTCCAATTCGAAATTGCCTACCTTCGTTGCGGGGAGGATGGAGAATGAGATAGTCGCGCCGACAATTTGCAGAACCATGATTCGGACCCATGCTGACCGTCGTTCTACCAACAGCCCTCAAGCAGGTCGATGTCTCCAAGGGTGCCAAGAAGCTGTAAATGCTTTCATTAACGGAAAAGAGGAGTGAATGGGGTCGAGGCGCGGCAATTCTGTCAACTGCATGATTCGATAGTCATACAAATCAACGGCATGGGCACAAATCTATCTGTGGGCCGACACGGGAATAATCAAGTGAGGAGGATATTCAAGAGCGTTCTTGATGACTTGAGCATTCCTGCGTCTGTTACCGGATGCTGCTTTTAGCCAGGACATATGGCATCTCCACCGGTCAGACGACCTGCATCATTACTCGATCGCGCTTCAGGGATGCCTTGTCGGAGCCCCTGGGTAATGGAAAAAAAACAGTTGAAAGCCTTATCTTTCTTCCTTCTTCAGCCAAGAAGTCACGACTAGACGTACTCGCAAGGGCCCTGGTATCATTCTTAGTCTTCTCACAACTCTACAGAGCGAACTGGACTGTAGCGCACAGAGCGTCATCCATTGAAGAGCTTTTCGACTGCGTTAAAGAGCGCTACCTGATGCATATGGTTGTCCATGTAGAGTTTCCCACGGCGTATGTCGATCGATGCTCTGTAAATGCCCAGATGGGCTGTTATCTTGGCGAATTATCGACTAGTATTGGATCTCAAGCCAGACTGTTCGTCCTCCCTCAATTCCCCTCGTATTCCACCGTAATGCAAGAAAACCGAGCAAAACTCATCACCTTTGCCAATGCGGTTCCTGGTCCCTGGCCCTATGACGTCTCTGCATGATTCTTCAAACAAGGGGCCCCAAACTTGGGTGCCGGGAAATTCATCCCAGATGAAAAATGGCTATATCGATACTTGTCTCTGAAGTTCTGAATCAGGGTGACAGTTGAAAAGAAACCCATCCCTATACCCTGCCCCTGCTGTTGTTTCTCCACGAGTCAGCAACATTAAAAGAGTCCGTTCAATGTTGATACAGTGAAAAATAGGCTAATATCGCCTCTTGGCACGGAAACACCTCATGTTGAAACAAGAACGAACCCCGTCCAATTTCCATCACGCCACAGAATAGGTGTAGAGGGATCAATCAGCCACCGAGTCACCGGCAGGGACATAGCCTGCACTCTATCGCGCCATCCGTTCAATGCCGCTGTGGGGGTTCACTTTATCTTCACACTGCGTGCAGAGTATAAACCGTTACTCCGTCCTTCCTGATACAGTCCATGCTCGGTATGCGACATGCTGACATTCTAGCACCTCAGAACCACTGAAATCAGATCCCTCAGCTTCCCCTCTGAATTATCTGGCCCATTCCGCCGTCTTGGAACCTGAGTTATGCGAGAACTCCATTCTGGAAACGGACGAAAGGACGAAACAGCAGGGTTAGTATATTCCCGTCGGACCGTCAGTCCGGAGATCTGAAGGATCGTCGTTCTTTTTCCCCAGAATGTGATATCGAGAAGACGCTGTCTTTTCTTGTCTCCATGCCAAACAGACTCTATGGCCAATCAACGAGGAGTTGATATATAGCACCTGGCGTGCTTCGAGCATCTTGTGACGAGTCTTGATGCAGAAGACATGGGTTTCTTCCCTGCAGATGAATGCAACGATGCAGACCTGCTCCAATTGAGTATTTATGCGTCTGAATCAAAGACAGGCATCAATTCTTCCGGTCTTTACGAGAGTATACATTGCCCTTTTGTCGGGCAGCACCCTGCCGTGCTGAGGTGCATCTGACCCGCTCGTCTGCCATCAGGAACTGGGGCCCCATGCCCATCATGATTGTGAAACCGGGGGGCTTCTCAGCTTTGCAGAGACGGACCATGGATATTGTGTCATTCCAATTGGAAAATTGGAAATTTCCCTGTGGACGGAAACATCTGAGCAGAGACAGCAGGATCTACTTGAAACACGATGACCTTCTACTATTTTCCAGTCCAACAACGAAGCAATGCCAAGGATGCGGAGTCAACTTGATCGACATGGGTTTCTGGGGTGAAGCCTGGACGAACGGATATAAATATGGGCTCCTCACTGGAAAGGAGGTGCCTTCTCTTTCGACTCTTCTTTTCGTCGACAGCCTTCTTACCTCCTAAGCGCTGCTGGTCAACGGTGCGAGCTGATCAAATTCGTCTTCAACTTTTGGTATCTGTGGTCTTTTGCCAGTTTTCTAGATACTGCTGTTGAGTCTTTTGTCTGAATACCCTCACCATGGCCTTCTCAAAGGTTGCTGCTATCGGTGGACTGCTGGTTTCCGCCTCCTTGGTGGCTGGCCACGGCTATGTCTCCGGTATTATAGCCGATGGTACCTTGTAAGTCCACTACAGAACGTCATGAAGTTCCTTGCCAAGGGCTAACGCTATGACTCCGGTGAAGCTATTCTGGCTTTCTGGAAGACAAGGACATCTATGTGTCACCCATTCCCCAGCGCGTCGGCTGGACCGTCGACGTTCCTGATCTTGGCTTCGTCGATGGAACTGGCTACCAAGGCCCAGACATCATCTGCCACCGGAATGCCACGAACGCTAAACTGTATGCCTCCGTCACTGCCGGCACCAGCGTCACACTACAGTGGACCCCGTGGCCGAACACCCATCACGGTCCTGTCATCACATATCTTGCAAACTGCAACGGCGACTGCACCACCGTTGACAAGACCACGCTCAAATTCGTCAAGTTCGATGCCAAGGGTCTTATCGATGATACTACCCCGCCAGGCACTTGGGCTACTGATGAACTGATTGCCAATAATAACAGCTGGACTGTCACCATTCCTTCCTCCATTGCTTCGGGGAACTACGTCCTTCGCCATGAGATCATTGCTCTTCATTCGGCGATTAACAAGGACGGCGCGCAGAACTATCCCCAGTGCATCAACTTGGAGATTTCGGGTGGCGGTAGTGCCAACCCTACCGGCACCCTTGGAGAGAACCTGTACAAGGACACTGACCCGGGCATTCTGTTCGACATCTACGAGACCCAAACTAGCTACCCCATTCCTGGTCCTACTTTGTGGACTGGCTCTTCCTGAGCAGTCAATTTTCGCAGCGTATGAAGTGGTGAGTATTTCCCACTTTGTCAATGCATTTCTCGTTGACTCATTCGAGAGGCTCTCAGGTGTTCAATTTGAATTGATTTCCGCTTCCGAAGATAGTTTCCACGGTTATCAGTCATTGGACGAAAGTTCAGAAACATTGTCATGCTTTTGAAAAGGGTTTCAGCGCTTGACTGGACTGCTATCGAAACAACCTGATTCAGGAAGTTTCGCGTTTGATTTGGGTCTTTGAGAAACTTTCGCTTGTAAATATTGACAAAGGGCATCTTCAGTGTAATTATTCGATGCTTTCTCCAATTGTAGAAGTTCATGTTCGCGTTTCGTACTCCGTATATAGTTAACTACCTCCACGGTTGGTGCCATAGAGATGTGAATCACTGGGACCGCTGCTCATATTGAGTAGAGATCCGTGTCGAAAAGAGCTAGTTAACGCCGATCATAGCAGATTAGAATCCACCAAACATACACGTTCTTCTAGATAACTCAAAGACAAGGGAATTGTGCATCTGGCACCGAAACTCTCAGTCACCACCACCACTTCGAGCTTCCATCATGACTTGTCAAAGCAAGCAAGCACCTTTACGGAGGACAGTAGCTCTATATGATCAGATATCGGAGAATGCATTCGAATGGACATTGGCGCGCTTCTCTAGTTTCATGTTAACCCACGTCAAGCGCCGTAACAATCAACGTCTCATTGCTGGACAATTGTTGGGCTATTAACCAGCGAAAAATCGCAGGCTTCGAACAATGTCATGACCATGCGGAACCTGGTCCCTTCAATTGCCAGCAGTCAGGCTCCTTGGTCTGTAGCGAGAGGCTGGTACATCAGTTTTGTCGTCTGCTGTGAATCAAAGATTAGGAAGCCGGTCAATCTCCGTCTCCGGGACAGGAACTTGACGCTCCATCATATGCCCGGGGTGACGAAGCATTCTGAATGCTGCTCACTCCATAGATAGGCGCTACTCACGCCAACGTTGCGCCATTTGTCGCTCGAGCCGTTCTTCGGGTTTCCTCACAAGCCTCGTTCATCCTGTCGGAAAGGCAACTCAGTATATCCGGTCACGCCAGCCTGCTCAAGCAACTCATCAACCGTCTTCCGCGCCAAATCTGTCCGTCTCAACTCGAACTCGCCGAAGAAATTCGGCTCCGCTGATACCTTCTCAAACGAAACACTCTCAAACAACGCAAGGCTCCTTGCATTCGTTTGCCCGATCTTCACACTCAGACAAGAAAGCCTCCACGGCTTCTCTACCTTCTTCATAGCTTCCGAAGCGGCGCTATCCCCGTTGACGAATTCGTCCACGATGTCCCCTTCATGATCGGCAATGTACCGCAGAAACGCAAGCAGACTGGCTCTCCCGAAACCTCTCCGCTGATTCTGTTTCTCAGCAACCATCAACTCTACCTCTCCGATGATCTGCGGGTCAGAGGTGCCGTCCTCGCCATCATCTACCCGGAGAAAGAGGTTAATGTCGCCTATCATTCTTTCCGGGCTGTCATCTTGCTCAGTGAGTGCGCTCCGGGTTCCGGGAGCCCGAGGCGAGCAGGTGATGAATGTCAATTTGTCCGGGTCTTTGCGCCAGCTTTGCTGCATAGCATATTCTTCTTCCAAGGTTAATGGCTCGGAAGCCGTTGCTTCTTGGATTTCCTGTGCTTGTTAGCTTGATGACGAGAGTGTGAAGGCGTAACGAACAACAACGCAACGTACCTCATCTTTCATCCACTCATGATACTTGGGTACATGCCATCTGGAGTATGGGACTAGAAGTACTTTCGAAGTGCAAATGGCTGCGGGTGGGGATCAGTTAATACTATCCAATGCCTGCCTTCGAGACGATTGGACGGGAAGAGAGAAAAAACGCACCAGTAGTCGCGTTGATCAACATTATGGAGCATTGGCCCTGGAAAAGGAGAGCCTGGCGGATTTCAACCCAGTATCTGTCAAAGCTTCAGATCCTAACGTCCCGAGAAGTTGCGCGACTGATTCTAAATGCTCTGCGCTGTACGGAGTATTTGTGAGCATTTCAAATGGGATGTGCCCCAGTGAGAACGCCCATCTTTGTGCAGGTCTTGGCGCTTGATAGGCGGTTATCAGAAGAATAAATCCAGTTACTGCGCCATCATTTACATCTTCATGTCGCTGCTGCTCTATTTGCATCTGGCAATAGTCACATCTATTGCATCAGGAGCTTGAATTATTACTTCACGTCGCTCTAAGAAGTGCCTTGACTTTTTCCGTCAAGGGCTCTAATGGCGAGGAGAGGAAGCATAGAGCTATTATCATTCCGCATATGTGGTCTGTAAGAAAAGATGCTCTGGCCTACTCAGACAATTCATAGCAGATCCGTCTCATTCGTAAAGCTTATTTCATTTAATAGGAATCATTTTCTTTCTTCACTCCCCGCAAATGCGCCAAACTTTACTACTTCCACCTCCAAGGTCTCGGTGTCGACAAGTATTAATTCCCCCGTCTCGCTAAATTTAGGAATGGACAAGAGAAGGACACGAGGGCCAAGGGTATCACCATCGTCAGTCATCTCAGTATCTTTGCCATTCAGTCGTAAAGGAGAATCGCCTTCGATTACAGCTGTCTTGAACCGTGGTTGGTTGCCAGCAAAGAATATATGCGGGCAGGATTGAATAACAAACGGATCATGTGTTTGGAATGGATAGCACCCTGACAGAATTAGTTGATGTTCATGTTCCGGTAACGAGAGACCAAAGGAAACGGGAAAACATACAGATGGTGTCTGGTGCCGTAGGAACCGTACACCTCCATCGCAGCATGGCTTCCATCACTCGTAAACGTACATCCGCATCCTCTTCATTCTGATCTGACGATTCTTCCTGGGATGAGAAGTCCAAGTAGCGGAGAACGTCGTCGACATTCTGACCGCTCGTTCCCAGAATGCGCCAGCCCTCCACATCTCCTTCCCACGGATTTGTTACACTATCGAACCAACTTGGTTCGGGAGTTTCGTCCGCTGAAGGAGGAGCTGAGCAGTATGCCCTAGCCCTGGGGAACATCGCTCGATGGATCCCTTGTTGGGGCAGCGAGAGATTGGCGGGGTCATGCTCGCCAGGCATAAGAGTGACGGGAATGCTTGGTAGGATTTCGGAAAGGAAGGAGTCGAGTTGGGTGATCGGGGAAGCATTGTATGTGGAGGCGTCGTATCCGTACTTTTTGGGAGCAGTCTTCTTTTTCGCCGCAATTGTGCTGTCAGTAACAGCCGATGCTGCTTCTGCGGTTGCCCCGGAGCCGAGCGAATTCCCTGCAATGATTAACCGTGTAATTTTCGAGGCATCAAGTGGTGAGGTCACATCATTCCCTTGTGAATAGCTAGTATAGCCGAGAAGATAGTCTGCCAATAGCTCCAAGGCAAGCGTATCACTCGAAGTTCCCGTGATACCGAGCCCGCTGACGAACGCAATTTTCCCTTTCCCATTCTGCTTGGCCTCTCCGTCCCTTTCCCACCGACGAGGCTGGCGGGGCAAATCTGGAACTTTCATATCGATTACCTCGAAATCGCCGTTAGCGTTTTCAGTACCTAATACAGCAATGACAGCGCCGGTCACAAGCTGAGTTGACGAGAGAAGGCAGCCTGTCAAACGCAAACGCCCGGATTCATCTTCCAGCATGATCTGCGTCAAGGAAGGGTTTGAAGGATCGATATATGTCCGACGAGGTGGAGGTGCGGAGGTGAAATGCTAACGACGACATAGTAAGTACCGAGTAATGAAGAATATGAGAGCGCAGATTGCAATGCTCACGTCTTTTGTCAAGTCATCCAGGATATTCGGTTTTAGCGGCATGTCCATATAGACTGTTCCTGCAACCCAGCACAACTCTCCTTGTCGTACGTCCAGCACTCGCTCGACTCGACGGGCATGTTCTTCAGCAATCTAATTGACACCATGAGCAGCGGTCAGCAGACGTTCCCGGGAAAATTCCAACGTTTTCCTTCTCCGCTTGTGGCTGTTGTCAAGCGCCAGCCACCGATGCGAACTTCATATATGGATCTCGGTGATGATGTGGTGAGGGAACCATACGCTGAATGCTTCCCAAGCCTCCGTAGCCACCTCTTCAACGACAGGTTTCAGTCTTGCAAGTCGCAAGAAGTACATGTCGCCATATTGTTGCTGGTAGTGCCTTTCATGTCCAGTCGGCAATCGGAACGTGTGCAGAGGGTTGTAATGAGAAGGTTCGCGGTGGACAGGCGCATATTCTTCGTCACTGCAGGGTGAAAGCTCAATTGTGAGTTATGGCCTTGAAAAGTGAATGCGACAATTTCACATCTAGTTCTCTGAGGGGTAAATGGCAATGGCAAGTATACAGACCTTGGGGGACGCAAGAATGCGAACTCTGCGTTATCGGTGGGCATTCTGGGTCAAGCTCTATCATTCATGGATTAAATGGGAGCGGTATGCGTAACTGAGACGAATCCTCTACTGTCAAAAAGCAATCGGCGACAATGCAACGGTTTCCCATCTGCTGGAAATAACCTTGTTCATTATCATTGGAAGCACGCGAAATCAACGCGTTCTTTTGGCGTCGAGAACCTGAGCTCGGGCCACCACTTTGCAGGTTGGTCCACCAGAGCTCGACCAACATCACCACTATCGTTGTATTGACCTCGTGGAGACCGCAATTTGGTCATTTACAGGTTGACCTTTAACTCGACAGGACTCTAGCAAGCTCTAAAGTTGGCTGTTCTCATGTCGTCCATTGATGACATGTTGCTGAGACACTGTAATTGTTCTATCTCACTAACCCGCAAACATGCGCTGTTTCAACTTTCCTCTCTCAAGTGTCTAGGGAGAGAGCATCCATGGATTGCGCGTCTGGATGCCAACAACCTCAGTTGATCTCGATTTCTTCAGCAATGACTTTGATGCAAAATATTCTTCTTCTACTACATAATCAGAAGATCATCTCGAATAGCCCTGGAGCCTCAGACGGACCTCACGGCATACCGAATGCATGCCGAACCGAGTATCGACGTGGTCCATGATGGTGATGGATCATGGATGGCTCCCAATAGCATCGGATTGCTTGTTTCAGTTGCAAGAATACGCACCGACGACGACAACTTCTCAAATGAGCCCTCTTCCCATTTCCAAGGAGTCCGCAGCCATTTCGTCTTGTTTGGAATGCCACCATCCGAAGGTCCAACAGCACTAGAATCAAGGGGCAATTCCAGCACCGCCATGATCCATCAACCTTCAGTGCATACCGATTTGCCATTTCACATGCCACACCGTTCAGCATCAAAACAAATCCCTTTGTCTTCTTCGATCTCTCTCTGCAATGACGATGGCGACTCGTTCTCTGCCCCGCTTTCCCAGCTCCTCTTCGTCTGGTTCTGGAAGGCGCATTCGAGTCTTTGGCCCGATAAGAATGGGCCAATGCACAACAGGCTTAGAAGACCCATCATCGCCATTCTCAGTCCAGATCATGTCTTGGATGTGTTGATATCCACATTTATCACTGACGCGCTTCGAGACTATTTACCCATATATATTTCCGCCCTCGTCATATTCTTCTAAGCCCCCCGGTGCTGTAGCATCTTTCTGCAGCGCATTCGATACACCGTTCGCGTCTTTGTCCCAGCCTCGTGGAAGCATCTACTATCAATCTATCTCGAGTCTTGACCAGAGCAATCCCAGTCAAAATGCGGACGCGTCTTTCCTTCGGGTGCCTGATGGCGGGGCTCATATTCTTCACTTCATGGATAAGTGTCCTTGCGGCCGCATTTCGTCTCAATTTCCTTCCGCGCAGTAGCCTATCGTCACATATCCTCCGTCGAAGTTTACCAGCGTCTCTTATTACTGCTCCCGAAGGAGCGATAGGATACTACGAGCCTCCGCCTGGCCCTGTCAATGACGACGCCTTGCTTCCGGACTCATTCGACGAACCAACAGCGACTACTACAGAGCTAACACACGAATTGAGGGGCGCAGCATCGGTGACTGGGAATTCTTCGGCCGGCGTTGGGTAAGTCTATATTCATATTTTCCCTTGAGATTGCCACATATATGTGGCCATCGTCAAGCTCCGCTGGCTTTGTGTTTCCTCCGGCTAATAATGAACCTTTCTCATGAGCCACTCCAGTCACAAGAATATCGTTCAAGTCACTACTTCCGGCACCGTGACAATGACGCAGGCTGTAGTCAAAGCAACTTCATCGGGAACAGCCAGCAACCATGTTGTTTTCGGTGCAACCGCTCTATGTCTCACGACGCTGCTATATGTGGTGCTGCTGTGAGCTGGCCTTCGAAATGGTGACTCGGCATGCCTCGAGTAACGGTTTGGCGTTTATTGGATACCCTTTGAGACTTTGGATGTTTGAATCGTTTGCAACGGGAAATGGCCCTGTGGAGCCGGTTATTTTTCCTTGTCATTATTCTTGTTTCCGTATAGAATTCACGCAGGCCGAAGACGATCCTTATCCATCAGGTTGTCGCTTTGGGGTCGGCGTTGGCTATTAGTCAGTTCGAAAATGCATAGACTTGGTCCAAAGGTTGGCACTGGATAGATATTAGATAGGTCGATGCTCTTTGCAAGTCTCATCTCTCTTCTGATTGTTGACGAGCAATTTCGGAGCAGCTGGGCACACTCGACATGGAGTTGTCAGTGTTGATCAGCTCGTGATAAGGCGCGCGCTTAGGGTCTGGTACAATAATATCCCCAGTCCAGATTATTCTGAGAATCAGTCAACGGGTCATGGACTGCCAATCCAACAATGCAGATTGCACATTCATCCATTAGCATCGGTATTATTTCTGTTGTACAGTCAACCTCGGTTCGGCCCAGGCGATCCTCTCCACTTCTCCGCATTTCCCCATGAGCTTGCGAGCTGATCTGATAACACTAACAAGTGAATTTAATAGACACAATATAGCTCCGTGGCATTAATTGAACACACACATGTATATGTACTCTCTTCACGATCTTCTCGGCTTTTCCTTCCTCCATTGAATCCTGTCGTTTGTGCTTCAGGCTCTCACCGATCTGAGAGCTCTCCAGCTCAGTTTCCAGAGCTTCAATCTCCATCAGTCTTGTCACCTGTACAGAGCACAAATGTTTACATATTGCGATCTGGTCATCGACAATCTACACTTGACACTCCCGATTTCCACAAGACACCGCAGATCAAGCAAGGCGATTAATCCATTCAACCTTCCACGAACACTTCCGATTACCAACAAACAGGACTCATCAAAATGTCTCTCCACACCCCTCTCTGCTCACTGCTCAAGATCCAACACCCCATCCTCCTCGCAGGCATGGCCCGCGCATCTGGCGCCCCCCTCGCTGCGGCCGTCTCCAACGCGGGCGGTCTAGGAACCGTCGGCGGTCTCGGCTACACCCCTCAACAGCTCTCCGAGATGCTGACGGAGCTGAAATCCCTGCTGCGCGACCCGTCCCTGCCCTTCGGCGTCGACCTGGCCCTGCCGCAGGTGGGAGGCGGCGCGCGCGCCACGAACCACGACTACACGCACGGCCAGCTCGACGAGCTCATTGAGGTGGTTATCTCGCATGGCGCGAAGCTGTTCGTTTCCGCGGTGGGAGTGCCTCCCGAGCGGACTATCAAGCGGCTCCATGAGGCGGGGATCTTGATCATGAACATGGTCGGTGCGCCGAAACATGCGGAGAAGGCGCTGAAGTTGGGCGTCGATATTGTTTGTGCGCAGGGCGGGGAGGGCGGCGGGCATACGGGAGATATACCCTTTTCGGTGCTCGTGCCGGCCGTGGTGGATGTTGCGAAGAAGTACACGAGTCCGTTAACGGGGCAGCCAGCGCTGGTGGTTGCGGCGGGTGGAGTCAACGATGGGCGCAGTCTTGCTGCGTCGTTGATGCTGGGTGCGGTTGGGGTGTGGGTGGGGACGAGGTTCGTTGCGTCGGAGGAGAGTGGTGCGAGCAGGATGCACAAGGAGGCGGTCGTGAGGGCGCAGTTTGGGGAGACGAAACGCACCCTGGTGGTTTCGGGGAGACCGCTGAGGGTGTTGCCGAATGAGTATATCAAGGAGTGGGAGAAGAAGCCGGAGGAGATTGCGAGGTTGACGGAGGCAGGGATCGTGCCGATGATGCATGATCTCGAGCACGAAAAGGAAGTGGATATGCCGTTCCTGATGGGGGATGTGTCGGCTATCATTAAAGACATTAAGCCGGCCGGGGTCATTGTTCAGGAGATGGTCAAGCAGGCAGTTGAGGTCTTGGGGACGGGAAGGTCGTATATCAGAGATGGACCAGCGAGTAAGCTGTGAGGGAGTGCTTTCTGCTCGGTAGAGGGTTCCCAAAGGCAGACAGGACTGTAGGATGGCTTTGATAACTCGGGTTGGTCACTTGCTTGCATAAGCAATTGCAGAGCTCTACTATCATTGATCTTGAATTGCAATATCGAAGATGGAAATCGTTGTGACATGATATGCTCTGATGTGATGCTTATATGGCATGAATACTAGTACAAGAAGATACTCAAAAAAGAAAGACCACGACTTGTCACATCTAACATCTGGAAAATGCACTTGCAGCGACAGGACTAACAGTGAAACTTTAGACCTTGGCAATCCGGAAAGGAAGCTCGGGTACGGCAAGACGTGTAATCTCCAACGCTGGGCCGGAGACTGTTTCGCCGGTTCGTTATAACTCCAAACCCTTTCCGAGAGAACTCATGCAATTGAAACACGGGTGGTTATCCTGTGCATTGAACAGGGAAAAGCAGGCATTGAGCATGAAAGCCGCGTCGGAAACGAGTCCGACCATGCCCCGAAAGAGGCCTATTGCGTGGTGGATGTCCGTCGGAATGGTTCATTCGTTTATTGGGTAGACTCTCAATGGCAGCCATTGACCATGGCCTTATTCCCATTTGCCCGCGTCTCTGCGAGGCCAGGTGGTGGCGGCGGTCCGAATACAGGTTTTTCGGGTTGGTGTTCAATGGCTCGGTCCCCGTTCGGCTTATGTCCCGCGCCGTCAAGCTCATACTCCTCGTCACTGATGCCTTCGTCGTCTTCCTCGTCTTCGTATTCCTCGTCGTACTCGCTTTCAGTACCCTCATCATCGCCATCGAGTTCTGCGGTGAGCCCTTGGCCACGTCCCTGTGCTTGCATTCGCCTGCAAAGCGCCTCGAGGTGATGACTCTTCTTGCGCCATTTCTCGAGTTCTTCATGATTCCGTGTACGTTCCTCGGCCATTTCGAGAATATTGCGATTCGTCTGATCGTGCTTTCGAGTAAGGGTGAGATTCTCCTTCTCTAAACGCTTCGTCTTCTTCGACATTTCCTCCATCTCCTTGCGAAACGTGAGGAACAGTTCGTTGCTGTTATTGAGCGTGTCCTCCACCTGCATGTAATTATTACCAGCTGGTCATGGTCAAATCCAGGCCTGGGCGCAACCGTACCTGCTTGAATTTTTCGACGTAGATGTTCAGCTGGCTTCGCAACTCGGCTTCTGTGTGCGAAAAGGTAGAGACCTGCGAGCTCAAGGCACGACAGCGAGCGGCTTCATTTTCGGCGGCGCGACGCTGTTCCTCATACTTGGCGGTCAAGCATTGTATCTCGGCATCTTTGCTTCGCAAGAGTGACTTGTAGTGTAGCTCCCTCATTTCGAACTTCTCACCGATAGTCTTGATCTTCGCCCGTAGACTACGAGCCCAGGTCAGCAGGTGGATACTAATCCGCATCAACATATTACTCACGCTTCGTCAAGCTCCATGTCCACTTTCTCACTGCGAGGGCTGCCTTTGGATGCCATAACATCTTGTATATCGTACAGAAGCGAATCGAGACGTTCATTGACAATCTGACGAGCTTTTCTCTCGGTATCCTCTAGCCTTTTGTTCTCGTCCTAAGGAGATCGTCTCATCAGCATCGATCCCTCGAGATTGGCTGCGGGACCAGCGGATGCCTGATCGCCTTCATGTCCACCCACCTTGACTTTCTTATTTTCCTTGGTGAGCTCTCTGCATAATTTTTCGAGTTTGTCCTTCATGGTGACGGTTTTGTTCAACTCCGATTTGCCTTTGTCCTGATCCTTCTGCAGCTGATCGGCGCGCTTCTTGCTTTTGGCATAGTCACGGTCCAGCTTCTTCATATCCGCCAGAAGTTCGGTGTATTTCTTGTGAACGGTCTCAAGGCGGGTCATCGGGGACTCGATATTGCTCAGGAGTTGATTCAGATCCCTTGTCGCCTTCTTGACCTCGCGCTCTGTATAAGCGACTGAATTGTTAGTATCCTAACCTCCACACAGACACGACGAACACGTTTATACTGTAGCATCATGCACACGAGTCTACAGCAGGAAACGCACCGATTTCCGCTTCTTGATCCTTTTCTCCGGCAGCATCTTG
Organism: Evansstolkia leycettana; assembly: GCA_000787455.1. Lineage (NCBI taxonomy): Eukaryota > Fungi > Ascomycota > Eurotiomycetes > Eurotiales > Aspergillaceae > Evansstolkia > Evansstolkia leycettana. The sequence goes on along the minus strand of JSYV01000590.1, from coordinate 51,404 downwards.
CTCCAACTGCGAGATCTTGGCGGCTAGTAGCTTGGACGTCTCGTTGGGGTCGGCGACCTTCTTCCCCTTGTTCTTCTTCGACACTGCCGCAGATGACATGGCTGAATATCACTTGTAGAAGGCCAGATGTCGAAGATGTGCAGTCGAATGTTGCGTCACTGAGAGTCGCGTGTACAATCCACGGAAAAAGGCAAAAAATTTGCGAGGACCGTAGTCCAACGTGAGATCTTGACCACCAATCGCAAATCACTAAATGTATATCCGGACAGCGAGATTTCCGAAGGCAACCTTGGCTCCTCAATAGACTCCTTCAACTCTCGGGGGCTGTGTAGTATGCGGCGTCGTTGTAGGCCCACGATCGAAAGCAGCGGGTCAATTGCTCGCTTCGCCCCGGCTTGGAATACCCTAAACGTGAGAATATCGGACCCTCAGATCTTATGGTAGTCAGGATCCGGAGAGTCCAGAAGCCTCCCGGGCGTCTGGTGGTGGCAATCAGGGGACGAAAAGAGGCCGAAATGGAGTGTGTTTCGAGGATCTTGCGGATCGAATCGAGTATCGCAGGTGACTTAGTAACCCACACTTGAGGGGGAGAGATGTGCACTTGACCAACACTGGGCTAGTCCGAAATCTTCGATTTGCTGCGCTTGGCATCCCGGAATCCCGAGAAATACTGACTGTCCTTGGACGGTCATCACGTTGCCAGTTGCGTTCGGTTTCTTTTCTGACCAAGAGGTCTCCTTTGGTCGCATATCATATCGTTGTACGCGGCAAACTTCTTCGTTGCACTGATTCTCATGTCGCTCAGCCATCGCAATCTTGCCATTCCCGCGTAACGAACGTTCCCATAGTCCCTCCGGCCTGTGCAATCAAAAGAGATTCGGAGGCTTGGAATGTTTGCGCTTTGAGGCGTCATCCCAGCTTTATTGATTTTGCATTTCGAGGTGTTCTACCGGTCTTATTCTTGTCTGATTGAAGGCATCCCTGTGGCGCGAAACAATGCTGCGCTCGTCGTTAGCAGCGTCCAGATGCCAGGTGCCCAGCTTGCGGCATTCAAGCACCGCTGCCCGTTTATTCAAGTTCAGTAACAAGAATCTCTCGCACCTCGATCTTTTACGGCGGACTGCCTCTACTGTTACAAATCTCGATACCTTTCCCGAAGTTGGCGAGAAACTCTATGGATTCACTGTGCAGGAGAAGAAACACGTCCCGGAGCTGCACCTCACAGCCGTCCGGTTAAAGCATGACAAGACCTCTGCGGATTACCTTCATGTGGCAAGGGAAGATAAGAATAATGTTTTCGGGATAGGATTCAAGACCAATCCACCAGATGCTACGGGTGTGCCTCATATTTTGGAGCACACCACGCTTTGTGGTAGTGAGAAGTTAGGATTTTCTGGACCCCAACTGGCTGTGGATTGGGTCTCATGGCTAACCTTGAGTGACTAGGTACCCCATCCGAGACCCGTTCTTTAAGATGCTTCCTCGATCTCTCTCGAACTTCATGAATGCTTTCACCTCGTCTGACCACACTACCTATCCGTTTGCGACAACGAACCAACAAGACTTCCAGAACCTGCTGTCCGTGTACCTCGATGCCACACTACATCCGTTGCTCAAAGAAGAGGACTTCAGGCAGGAGGGATGGAGGTTAGGACCAGAAGATCCCCGTGCGAATCAAGCTCCTGGCGGCCAAGCAGAAGAGACGCGGCAACTCGAAGATATCGTATTCAAAGGCGTCGTCTACAACGAAATGAAGGGACAAATGTCGGACGCCAATTATCTGTACTACATCAGATTCAAGGAAAATATCTTCCCGGCTCTCAACAACTCCGGTGGTGATCCGCAGTATATCACGGATTTAACCCACAAGCAGTTGGTCGACTTCTCGAAACGCAATTATCATCCCAGCAATGCTAAGATTGTCACATACGGTGATATGCCGCTTGCTGATCATCTGAAGCAAATTGGTCCTGTCTTGGATGGATTTGAAATGGGTACAGCTGACACAGACGTCAAATTGCCATTGGATCTCTCCAAAGGCCCCGTCAATGTGACTGTCCCAGGACCTATCGATACCTTTGCCCCGGAGGACAAACAGTTCAAAACATCGACCTCGTGGTACATGGGAGATGCTACTGATGTTGTTGAGACGTTCTCAGTTGGTATCCTTTCTTCCCTGCTATTGGATGGCTACGGTTCGCCGATGTATCGGGCTTTGATCGAGAGTGGACTGGGATCCTCATTTACTCCGAATACAGGCCTCGATACCTCTGGCAAAATCCCGATCTTCTCCGTTGGTGTCAACGGAGTGAGTGAAGCGGAGCTTCCGACTGTCAAAGCAGCCATCCAAAAAGTCTTTGAAGATTCCCTGTCAACGGGGTTCAGCGATGAAAAGGTGCAGGGCTTCCTTCACCAGTTAGAGTTAGCTTTGAGACACAAGACAGCCAATTTTGGCATTGGTGTCATGGAGAAGACAATCTCGTCCTGGTTCAATGGTGCAGACCCCATGAAGGAGCTCGCTTGGAACGAAGTCATCGATGAATTCAAAGCCAGATATGGAAAAGGTGGCTACCTTGAGTCACTGATGCAGAAATATCTTATGAATGACCAGTGTTTAACTTTCACCATGGCTGGCTCCCCTAACTTCAACAAGGAGTTGGATGAGAAAGAGAGAGACCGAAAAGACAAGAAACTTGCGCAACTTATCGAACAGCATGGCTCGACCGAGGACGCCATTGCAAAGCTTGAGCAGGAAGAGCTGCAACTTCTGAAGATTCAAGAAGAAGCGCGGCATTCTGATCTGAGCTGCTTGCCGTCATTGAAGGTCAAGGACATATCAAGGGAGAAGGAGCGCAAGCCAGTGCGAGAATCGAAGATTGATGACGTGGAAGTTGTTTGGCGAGAAGCTCCGACGAACGGTCTTACATACTTTCAAGCATTGAATTACTTCGAGGGCCTTCCTGATGATCTTCGGTTGCTCATGTCATTATTCAATGACTGTGTCATGCGACTGGGTACTGCGAGTCGGTCGATGGAGCAATGGGAGGACTTGATCAAACTGAAGACAGGTGGGGTTTCAACTTCGTCGTTCCATGTCTCTTCCCCTACGGAGCTTGGAAAATTTAAAGAAGGTCTTCAGTTCTCGGGTTATGCTTTGGATAAGAATATTCCAGACATGCTCGAGATTCTTTCGACTCTCATCACAGAGACCGACTTTACTGGTCCCTCTGCGCCAGCCATGATTCAGGAGCTGCTTCGATTGACGACAAACGGGGCTCTGGATTCTGTTGCTGGCTCGGGCCATCGATATGCGGTAAACGCAGCAGCAGCAAGCCTTTCTCGCAGTTTCTGGGTTCAGGAGCAGCAGTCTGGTCTTGCACAATTACAGGCAACGGCCAACCTCCTCCGTGATGCTGAGTCATCCCCTGAACGCCTTCAGGAACTGATCGAAAAGCTTCGCCTGATTCAGTCCTTTGCTATCTCGCGCTCCACTGGTTTGCGCGTTCGTGTGGTTTGCGAGTCAAGCAGTGCAGCTCAAAATGAGTCCGTATTGCAGAAGTGGCTCGTCGGCCTCCCTCGGTCTACCTTGCCGTCAACTAGCGCTAGTCCCTTCGAGACCGGTTCGCTCCCGATCAGGTTCTTCTACGACCTACCATATAAGGTCTACTACTCGGGATTGGCGATGCAGACGGTTCCCTTCGTCGATCCATCAAGTGCGAGGCTGAGTGTACTCTCGCAGCTTCTTACTCATAACTATCTTCATCCAGAAATCCGTGAAAAGGGCGGCGCATATGGCGCAAGTGCCAGCAACGGACCGATCAAGGGTATCTTCACGCTCTCCAGTTACCGGGACCCCAACCCTGTCAATACCCTCAAGGTATTCAAGAACTCTGGCGTCTTTGCCAGAGATCGTGCTTGGTCGGATCGGGAGCTGGACGAAGCTAAGCTTGGCATCTTCCAAGTTCTCGACGCTCCGATGAGTGTCGATGAGGAAGGATCCCGTTATTTCATGAGCGGCGTCACCCATGAAATGGACCAGCGCTGGAGAGAGCAGGTACTCGATGTCACTGCCAAGGATGTCAACGAAGTAGCGCAGAGATTCTTGGTCGATGGCTCCCAACAAGCTACCTGCGTGCTTGGCGAGAAGAAGGATTGGGCGGAATCCGAGGGTTGGGAAGTACGAAAGCTTTCCATGAACGTCCCCGGCGAAGCTGGTACAGAGCCAGTCGACCCTGAAATCGCCGCCGCCTCTGCTTAAGCAGCCTGCATATCATCAACAGGCTTTACCCTAGGCGCCTTGGACTCTTGCCACATTCTCTCTTCTGGTTCCTGCGCTGAAACCAGTTTCTGGCAGTGCTTCTGGAAGAGACTGTATATTACTGTGATGAATCTTGTCTTCATATACCCTCAGCGGCTGTGAATCTCATCTTGGATTCCCCTACGGATGTATTTATATTCATGATACGCATGACAGGAGTTTGTATATAGACGGCAGCCTGTACAATACTGATCCTCACTCACATCTTACCTGCTTGTTTCCCTTGTCGCCTCTCCCAGACTTCGGTGTATGCGACACCTATCTTTACCAGCATCTTTTGGCGATTCGTGAATCGCAACAAGCGCGAAACCAAGAACAAACATATACCACATCTCCAATCTCCGCTCCCATGATTGGTAGATTGGTCTCTGTGTCTGCACGGAGTCAGCGCAAGATCAAAGGGAATGTGCACCCTCGAGGTACGCTTCTCATCTCCGTTTTTCAGACTCGGCCTGGAAGGTCCTTCTTCGAGGGACCCCTGTCAGCCTACGCAGGACGGACTAGGGACGCGAGAACATTCAACGGTAGTTATCATCTACATATTGAAACCCACGTAAACTGAATACTACTAGTATTTACTGATGGACACGTGACATCGCTTTTGAAGTAGAAGACCGTCCAATCCCTCAACATCAGTCTGGACTTCAATTTGAATCGTCCTTGATGTAAAGCCCCTCGCTCTTTGTCGACCCTTTGTGGTGTCATTCCTGTCCTTGCGAACTGTTGTCTACTTCGGCATCAGTTTCTTGATGCCGAAAGAAGCCGCCATCGTGGAGCCCCTCACGTGGGAGAAATCGACCAGGCGTAACCTTATCAACGCCAGCCGCAGTAATTAGTGTGTCTGGGGTACTCCGTACTCCATAAGCCTCCAAAGGTTGTGACAGTCCCCCATTTCGACTTCAATCCATTTATCATTGCCTGTCTGCAGATAATCACGAAAATGGAGGCCCCTTCAGGATATGGAAATCCTGTTCCTCATCCTTTCTAACCTCGACCATTGTTGCAGCACCGAACCCTTATCTAAGATACCAGTATCTCCACCATGAAGAAGACGGAGACCATTGTCTTGGGCCCCAAGCCGACGAAGGCTTGCGGTGAGGATGCCCTCATTGATCGCCTGTTGAGAGGAAAGATTGCACTAGCTAACTGAGACATGTAGTCAATTGCCGTAGACTGAAGGTCGGTGGGGCAGCTGGACATCTAATAAAAATCTCCCAGAAATAATCATCTAGATGTGCTGACAATGAAGTCTACAGATGAAGTGTGAGGTGGATGGAGCGCCGCCATGTCGTCGATGCCGACATACAGACTCCGCTTGTATCTTCAAACCAAGAGCCAATGTATACTTCTGAATGTCCATCGATTCCGCCGAACACGCCCGGCTGACTCAATCTCAGGCTGCAGCTGTTCGTGAAGTGGTAGAGCTACCCCAAGGTTCGGCATTGTATCCTTCCCAGTCATCGCTAGCCCAAGATACTCAGTCCATCCTGAACCGACTGGAACGAATTGAGGCTGTATTGGGTCTTGCAAGCGCTGCGCCGCGGGCGTCTCCGAGAGACTATGGGTCAGACTCTGAGCAAGACACGGATAGTATCTCGTTTCGAGGCCTCTGGAAAGCTGTTAGCCACTTACGAGCCATCATGCGGCCAACGCAGAACGATGGCATTTGGTCTCGGTTGACTATCAAGAGGCTGTGGTGTTCGTACGTCTCAACGTTAAAGCTCTTCAAAGGGGAAAAGCTGACCTTTCCTCAAGATTCCTAAACAATCTGCCACTTCTTCATTTCCTTTCAGACCAGAAGGCTTTTGCCTCTCCTACACCGCTGCTGCTAGCCTCCGTTCTCTACATATCTGCTCTCCATCATCCATCCGCAGAGCTGGCTTCACATGCCTCTGGCTATTTTGCAGCCACATGCAGTGCAATTGCAGAATTAGTGCTTCCGGCTCCTGTACTCAGTCTTCAGTCCAAGTCAGGCGAGATAGGGACAAACGCAGGAAGTTCAACCCCAGTCGAGGAACACGAAGTGTTCCAAAATATTCTTGGCCTTATCATGGCCAGTCTGAGCTCTGAGGCGTACATCGAGACAACTGACAGGTGGATTGCGATCGCTTACCGTCTCCTGCTTGATCATTGTCCTGCCGAATTAGACGAGACTACTCATGACTGGCGTGGGTTGTTTTCTGGTCTTCAAGTACGTCAAGCCTCATGTTCTTGGTTACTGAAGTATAGCTGACATGTTTAGGTCGTCGATATTGAGCATGCTTCTATGCATATGTGCTATCCTCTGGTTCCGCGACAGCCACCCACGCCAGCTCTCCAGAAGCTAAATAGTCACCAAGATAATGCATTTCGAGGTCTCGCGCAGATGATGCATTCCGGTCTCAGCCACTTTGTTGGTCGTAACCTTCCCACGATATGGTCTTTCGTCAGCGCGAAAAGGTCGAACGTCATGCCTTCTGTCCAAACGCCGTTTACGGAACATGATTTGCAAGTGATCCGGCTCTGGGCGCGACAGCTTGACGACTGGCTTGTTCGATATAATGGGGCCTCGCGTAAGATGTTTTCATCTTCTCAACGTTGTATCACCGTCAATCTGAACTCTTTTGGCAGAGCCATCACCGTCCGACCGACAAGGCATCTTGATTCTCCTACAGTATCATCTCCATAAGTTATATGTTTTGTCAATATATCATCCCGCGCGAGGTTTCGATCTAGGTTCCGCCGATATCAGCGCATCTGAGAGGCAGGAACTGCTTGCGTCTGCCCGCGCTGTTCTTCGACTGCGACAGAATGATGCCAGTATATGGTCCAATTGGGATCTCGTTGTAAGTGGGGAGTCCCCCGCGCCACTGAGACACTTGATGCTGAAGTTTCATAGATGATAACCTGGGCGGCACTTCTGTTATTGCGCGGAGTGGAGGATGGCATGACGCATCAAGATGGTATACCATGGGCTCTTAGTAGCTTCCTCCTGCGCTGATTTTGCCGTGCTGATACTTGGCTTAAACCAGATCTCCATCTTATCCAAGCGCACCTGAACAGTCTAGAACGTGGTCACCAGCCTTTACCGAGTATTCACAGCGTTCTTGCCAACCGCCTTCAGTCTGCAATGCAAGGCATGCACACTCCGCCGTCTTCGGGATCTGAGTTCATCTTTCCCGGCTCTCACACGGATTACTCCTGGACCATCTTTGACCAGGAGATTATGTCGCTTGCCAATCCACCTTGGCTCTTCCAAGACTCACTGGCAAACGATCAGAAACAAGTTGATCAAATGCAAGAGTCATCTCACGTTCAAAGCGGACTACCAGGACACTACGAATCAACGATGATAGGTGAGAATTCGCCGCGTTACGAGACAAACTGGCAATAGGACTTTGAAGAGCAGATGCCAGACATATGTCTCTCACCCGTAAATCGAGCTTTTTGGGCCACAATGATACCACACATGGCAATTCTTCTTCTTTGATATAACTCAACGACTGGCTTCACTATTGCACTACTTCCACCTGAGGTCACCCTCTTATCATAACCTTACCTCATTCTTATTGGAATCTTTCTCATACTGTCTTAGATCACGCTTGGCTGTATACAATGTCAATCTACTGCCAAATCTGCGCATAATCAGCAATTATATGAATCTGTCTGCACGGAGTATTTTTATACTCTGAGAACCCATATGAAAGTGCGAGGACAGGTAATGCGCTCCTTCAATCTAATTCCCTTCTATTCCCGTCTAGTCGCGAACCTGAGCTTATAAGTCTCTGCTTCATGAAACTTTCTCATCACCATCTCACCATCAGCCCACTGTTCCGCCCACGCGTCAACCTTCCACTTCGTCCCCGTTTCTCTCCCCACCTGCTCCCACAACTTCTTCCATGTCGCCACATCATGGCGATACATTACAGCTCCAGAATATGTCCCTGAGCGAATCCCCGGTTCGACCTGCCCAACCTGACGGCCGATGAGCAAGGAACCAGGTCGTGGACGAAGCAGAGCAACGACGCGTTTCGCGACAGCTACCTGCTTGTCCCAGTCGAAGAGATGGAAGAAGGAACCCGCGTTGACGATGTCCACCTGCCCGGCAAGCTTGGTCAGGAGATCAGATTGTTCATCGAAGACATCGGCTATGATGAATTGAGCTTTGAGCTTCGAACGGTCCTGGAAGAGGTCGTAGCCGATTTCTATGAAGTCGGAACGGAGGTCGGAGCCGTAGAGGTTTTCCGAGGGGACTCCATCGAAGGTCTTTGATAGAAAGTATAGGTGCCGTGATAAGCTCTTACATACCATACCTCAAAGTGACAGTAGGAGAAGTCAACTCACCAATTGGCGCAACTCCTGCCCAAACGCGCATCCGAGATCGAGCAACTTCTCCCCGGCTTTAAGACGATTGAGGATTTCCTCATAATACGGCGACTGCGGGATACTCAGATCCAGGAATCGAAAGGAGCCGATGCATGGGTAGGGAAACTACACCACCAACATCCCCGTTAAAAGGACAGCCCATGCGTTAAGGTCGAATACTACAGACACATACCACGTTATACGCACGTTCCCTCTGTATGTATGTCAAGTCAGCATCCCCGGCCCCCAAGCTGTGTATGATGGAAAAAACAGGTGACCTCACCACTTCTTTTACATGTTCTATGATCTTCTCAGGCGGAATCCCACTGTACTTCTCCAGTAGGATCCGCGCAGGGTCCGGAACTCTCTCTAGGTCCCGCTGATACCAGGGGTATTGATGCGGATTGACATCGCGGTCGCGGGCAGTTCGGAGTTCTGATTCTGGTAATGCCATTCTTTGGAGGCTCTTGCACCGCTGATTTTATTGCGATTCACCCTAAACTGAGATGTAGTTTGGCTTTCTCGTCGTGCGATCACTCGGAATACTGGATAGTGGATATATCTTGTTGAAACGTGGGTGTCATAAACACATTGACACAACAAACTGAACTAAATGGCCAGTTCGACAGACGAAAAAGAGGTCTAGTTGCAAAGTTAGTTTCCATGTATCCGTGGTAATCAATTTCAAAAGTGAACTATATCTAGAGAAGAGATGAGATGGGTGTTCCGGTCTGACATGGACTCTGTGGATGAGCTTATCTGCTGCTATTGAATTGCAAATCTTACCTAGGAAGATCAGAGTGATACGCTTGACCGAGAAGACAGAGGAATTACTGTCCACGTCTCGATCTTATATTGAAATATGGAAGAGTAATATAGAATAATACACCCACTGATGGCGTGATCTTCAATGATGCCCCGCATGGGTGTCTAAGTTGGTTCAATCTCCGGATGTCGGCACTTGGATCTTCGATCTAAATTGTCCACGAGCTGACCAGAGCATCATGGACAAGTGAACTATTGAGGAATGTCAAAATATATTGTGGGATATCTAAAAGCAATTTTATTCAAATTCAACACCGGGAAAATCGGTCCCATGTAAGCCAAGAGAAGAAGATCAGCTCATATATGTCAGGGTGCCTTCACAGCGGATACGGGTATATATACTATAATAATTCCATCATCAATCGTATCATACAGACAGATTTCATCATATAAGCCGCCAGAGAAAGGTGTTGGAACACAACGATGGACAGTATCGTCGCATCCCGAGAACCTCTAAACTTGGGATTTCCAGCGATTGCACACTGGAGGATGAGTTGGTATGAGAAAGAAAGAAACAGTCACTGGTACGGACTGTTTCCTGCTTTCACCATGGGATAGAAATCCTCAGTTTCAGTCGAAACCAAGGCCAAAAGTGCGGCTTCCCTGAAACCACGGGCATCGGGTATAGCCCAGCACGCGGTAACTTATGGGAGAAATTACCATTATACTGCTGCGTCATCATGGTCTGCGGAGTGTTGAGCGTCGGATGATTCTGTGGTTTTTGCGGACTCGAGCCCTGCGTCCGTTGTTTGAGAATCATCCTTTAGATCATTGCTCGACTGAGATGGCGGTGGCTTCGTGACCGTTGTCTCCTGAGGCTGCGGAACTGATGGAGGAGTGATTGATAACGGTGGAAAGGGTTCAGTTCCGGAGTTTGTTCTACGGAACTGCCAGTCTGATAATTGATTCGACGAACGCGCCATATCGACGGCTGAGCTCCTTTCCCCAACAGATCCTATCGGGGTATGAGCACCAGACACAGTCTCATTGTTCTCCGATAGAGCAGATGAAGAATATATTGTCTGGATAAATCCGCAATTAGGTTCAGGTACACACAGAAGCCGGGTTCAGTTATGCTCATACCTTTTCGCGCTGTTGATCGAGGCCTCTGCTGGCAGCGAGTTTTCGCGCAGCATCCCTCTTGCGCGCAATTTCCGATTCCTCTTCCAGTGCCGCCTGCTCCTCTTCTCTTTTCAGGTCAGCGATTGAGGGAGTTTCGACTTCTTGAACATCTTCTACATCGGGAGCTCGTGTTGACCTCGTTGTATCACTTCTTTTGGTCCTCCTTCTCGAATCCTTCGAGGAAGATGTCCCCAAGCTAAGAGAGCCTGATGTGTACCGTTTCGTAGACCCAGACTTCATAGACCCAGGCTTCATTGTCAACATGTCATCCGAGTCTAATCCCGTCCCGCGACGACCGAGAGTCATAGCAAACTCGTCATCCAAGGGAACTGCATCTTCTTCCTCTTCACTGAGAATAAGGTCTCCCCGTGAGCTTAAAGATGTAGTCGTTTCACGCGAAGATTGCGTCACGCTCCTATCTCGGCCGTTTTTACCAGTAGATGGCCGGCCCCTGTAATCATGGCCGTCCTCAGCTTCCTCGGCCGCTTCCATCAATGGCTCACCTTCATGGACGTGTCTCCGTAGTCCATGTGGATTCTCTTGCAAATCAGCCGCCGACGGCCGGTACTTCAGACCGCGGCCGCCCAGCCGCCACGGAAAGCGCTCCAGAAATCCCAAAATCGACGAACTAGGTATGACAGTCGGATCGTTTCGATTGTCGGGTATTAGCACGGTGTTCTTCCTTCTCGCGTTGCGAGTACCATAGCTCATTTTCCGCTGCCTGCGCGGCTGGTCTGAGTTTCCGCGCGCTAGACCCCTTCCTGCCAGCAGACGGTCGAGCTCGTCGGTTCCCCATCCCAATATCCCTTCGTCCGCGGTCTCGTCGTTGTCCCAGTCATCGTAGAAATCGAAAATCGCCTCGGCCTGGACTCTCCGTCGACGGCGCAATTGGTCTTCTCTGCTCGGGAGGCAGGGTGCAGTGCAGGCGCGGACGCAGTTTCCGATTGCCGCGAAGCACGGAGAGATGTAGTTCTGGGAAAAGGTATAGAGGCCCTCTTGGGCGGTCTCGTTCGCGGACTCGAGGTTGTGAGAGAATCGATTGATGGTTTGGCGGATTCGAGGGTCGCTCGGGCGCATCATCTTGGATGCTGCCGCGGATGGTCGAAGCCGCAATTATACACGGTAAAGATGATGCAAGACCTAGGAGGTTGGATACGGAGCAATGACGGCGGATGCGGTCGGGAAAGCAAGCGTAGGTTGGGCTGCGGTGGGATGGTGCATGCGCGAGTCACCCCACGCGCATAGCAACATGCATTGGAACTTGCGAGATGAGGTCTAGCAAAAGACCAAGTCTGATATCTTGTCTCGGAGAGATAACGCGGAGAAACGAGAGTCGCTGACTGCATACAAAGGACGATGTCATTTCGTGGCCTCAGGCTGAAAGCTGTTAGTCAGTTACGGCACGTGAGAACATCAAGACCATGAACTTTCTCTACCAATCAGAAGTGAGCAAGATGAAAAGAACTGTTCTGGGGTTTGTGCGAAGGAACGTCAATTACGCTATCTATCGAATCTCAATTCAATCTAGCCCGCTCGTTCCAATGGTCTTTTACATTCGTTTCCTAAAGACCCCACGTGTCCAGAAGCAGAAGGCCGGATCTCTGTCCATCTCGGCTCTGATATGTATCACAACGGACTTGGGTGATTGCTTTCTGGCCCAAGATGCGGATTTACTTGCAACATTAGCTGCCGAGGGCTCAAACCAGGTCATCTACAAAGAAGCTCTTGCATGGAAAGCAGGCAAACGCGAGCTTCCCATCCTTCTCGGCCCATTTCCAAGTCATGTGGCCAAACAAACACTCGTTCTCAGCATTGATGCGTTAGACAGGAGAAAAGAATCCCATCCAAGGATAGCAGATGAATTACTGGATGCATCCACTGTACCTCTGATAGTCTCGGGGTGGAGTGCACCGTTTGGGGGAACTCAACCCCTGGTCGCTGAGAAATTGATTGAGAGACGCTTCAGTCTCCGGGATCAGCTGAGTTTGAGGATCTGGGAGGACACTGGAGACAGCATCGCACGACACATCTGGTAAGCCATGATGATGTATCTCCAGCGACGACCTTTTGAATTCTGAACGGCCGCTTTTCCACAGGGATGCGGCCCTCGCAGCAGTCATCTATCTTCAGCGCTCGATTGACAGTCGGGTAGAAACCATGCCATCTCTCCAGAAACTCCTTCAGACTCGACGTAGCGGTCCACTGCACGTCATTGAATTGGGATCAGGGTGTGGCATCGTTGGCATCGCATTGGCAGCATTGCTCCCTCAATGCTCAGTATTGCTTACAGACCTGCCGGAAGTGCAGGACATTGTAACGCGCAACATCGCCGCAGCGAATCCAGCCAATTCGTCTGCTATTAACTTTGAGAACCTCGACTGGGACGAGCAGCTTCCGCAGGATCTTTGCAGTGATCGTATCGATCTGATCCTTATTTCAGACTGCACGTACAATGCGGACAGTCTCCCAGCTTTAGTATCAGTCTTGGATAAGTTGGGCCGGTTATCCCCAGAAGCTATCGTTCTGGTGGCATTGAAAAGACGGCATGATAGCGAGGAGATCTTCTTCGATCTGATGCGGTCTGCGGGGTTCCATACTCTGCACCAGGACCGTGTCCAGCTTCCATCACAACACGAACAGGTAGATCAGATCGAACTGTATACCTACGGACGGGAGGGGAAATTGCCATCGAGTTGATCAATGTTCTCTCAAGTCCAAAAACTCTCGAGCATATATTATTTACCTTGGGCAATCCAGCGACATAGATGGTGTGTCTGAGTTCTCCCATCTGTGTCAGTTCGTTCCTTGTGCAGAGCAGCAATTTTGGGAGTGGAAACAGGAGAGTGCGTCATAATTGGGGGAACGGACTTTCGGCCTAAGGCACACAACGCATTGCAGTATGCAGCACATGAAAGAAGCAACCTTCCTTCTGTACGCCAGCTGAATTGGCCAGAGAAGAACCAATCCAGGAAGAATATACCACATAGACCACACTTCCCTGCATGGTCAAGGAATTGAGGCTGTTTTTCTTGCGAACCTGAATGCATGTATATCTTGTTTTGATTTGGAGAATCTAATAGCCACCTCCCTATATGCTACCTAGGTATTAAGGCCTCCTCGCATGAGGAAAGTCTCTGATAAGAACCATAGCATCCAGCAGGGAAAAGATCGGGATTACTTGGAGTCTATGGATTGCTATTTTTGCTGATACGGGAGTCGGAGAAATGGAAAGCTTAGATGTGGCTGCATAATAATACTAATAATAATGATGAATGATAATGATAATATTGCGACGGGCCCTGAACGATGACAGCATGCATGAAGATCCCTGGAGGATTTGTTGGAGTGACTTCAAGTTGAGTCGAGTGCAAAGGCCGAGCAAGAGAACAAGGACGGATTTCGTTCCCCCCACAGGAAATCCACCGCATCCGCCACACTCTTTCTTCCCCTCCAAAAAAATCATCCACCTCCAGCTTCTGCTACCTGTACTGAATATTATTCCTCCCATCATCCTTCTCTCTGTTCCTCCCATTGATCTCCCAAAGACACCTCATCGTATCTGCTACCCTGTAAGTGATCCCAGCTTGCTTTCATTTCCTACCATTCTCTCTTCGGAGAATCCCTCCTAGCTCTTAATCTACCCCTCTTTGCGCGGTTTTTTTTGCCTGTGCCCTTTGCCCTAACCTCACCGACACGAATTTTCGAAATCTCTGCACCCACACCCTTTGCAAACCCCTGGAGTCGCTGTCCTTGATCTTTCCTCCTGGCTAGTTTGACTGACCGATCGTCGATTGCATCAGCAGTTTCATTTTTGAGAAATTGTTTTTTTCTGGCGTACGCCTTTGGAGTCCCCAAAGGCGAGAACTCACCACGGCTCTCGTAGCCTCGCTCTTGCTTCCCCGTCACATTGTATCCCCTCGACGCCTTCGGGACACTCTTAACAACATCCCCCCTCCTGCTGGTGACGAACTCGGTATTTCCGTCCGGTGCGCCATTTTTCCACCAGTTCCCGCCCTCTGAAGTTCTCTCCCAAACCCTTGAGCTGCCGCATAGGACTTCTCTGAAGGTTCTTCCTCTTCAGGAGGAAGGGTCTAGGAGGCTTGGTCCAGTCAACTTCGGTTGCGAAACTTTTCGCCCTCCCTAACACGCAGTCGCGTATATCTTGAAACTACTCTCTACTTCGTCATTCTTTCTGTTCCTCTTCGTTCGAAACCCATTCCGTGCTTCGCCGCAACCCGCATGGTTATGGCACCGACTGCTTGTGTACCCACTGAAATATGCGTGACTAAACACTGTCAAGACAACCACGACTATCACAGTCAAATCAGCAATTATGGAGGGGATGATGTGTCGCAGTCCAAGTTGGCTGCCAAGGACCTCGTCGTTGGGATTCTGAAGAAGCGCGTGTCGGAAGTGGATGTCGACCGCTGTGGCCCTGGAGAGGAGGATGCCTTTTATGTGGCAGACATGGGCGAGATCTACCGCCAGCATCTGCGCTGGAAGATGAACTTGGGTCGCGTCAAGCCCTTTTACGGTAGGTCTCGCCTTCCCGTCGAGGGTATCTCGATTCGATTGAGTGTAGGTTGCTGACGAGTGACATTTCTTCTTAACAGCGGTCAAGTGCAACCCGGACCCGGAGATTCTTCGCCTGATGGCTAAGCTTGGAAACGGTTTTGACTGTGCTTCCAAGGCGGAGATCGACCTGGCTCTCGAGACGGGCATTGACCCGAGCCGCATCATCTACGCGCAGCCATGCAAGACCAAGTCCTACCTGCGTTATGCGGCCCAGATGGGCGTGAAACAGATGACTTTTGACAATGCCGACGAGCTCTATAAGATCAAGGCTAATTTTCCCGATGCCGAGCTGTACTTGCGCATTTTGACCGATGACTCCACCAGTCTTTGCCGTCTCAGCATGAAGTTTGGCGCGTCTCTGGACGTTGCCAGACAACTCCTTGAACTGGCGCACCAGCTCGAGCTCAAGGTTGTGGGAGTGAGCTTTCACGTCGGCTCAGGGGCTGAGGATCCCAAAGCGTTCCTTAAGGCCGTGCAGGATGCACGCATGGTCTTCGACCAAGCCGCTGAGGTGGGCTACGAGCTGCACACCCTGGATGTCGGCGGTGGTTTTTGCCAGGATACCTTCGAGAAATTTGCTGGGATCTTGAGCGAGGCGCTGGATACCTACTTCCCGCCTCACATTCGCATCATTGCCGAGCCAGGCCGTTACTACGTCGCCAGTGCCTTCACCCTCGCAGCGAACATCATCGCGCGTCGGGACGTTCCAGATCCTGTGGACCCAACTCGAGACGCGTACATGCTGTACCTCAACGATGGTGTCTACGGCAATTTCTCCAACATCATCTTTGACCACCAGCATCCCGTGGCTAAGATTCTCAGTTGCGCGAATGACTCCCCGGCATCCACCCCGAATTCTGCGGCTTCGGAGGCCGTCGCCTATTCCATCTGGGGACCTACGTGTGATGGCATTGATGTGATCTCCGAGCGCATCATGCTTCCTGGGTTGTTGGATGTTGGTGACTGGCTCTATTTCGAGGATATGGGCGCTTACACCAGATGCAGCGCCACCAGATTCAACGGTTTCTCCGACAATCATGAGGTGATCTACATCTCCAGTGAGGCCGGTGCTTCTGCTCTCCTCGATTATTAGTATCGGTCTGATTCTACATCCATGTGGATTGGACCTGATCGTTCAGCGGACGTTATCTTGTTGACTTTGCACTTTTGTTTTTCCTTGTAATAGAGGAGGTGCTTATTTGATGATGTTGTGTCCGATGACTTCTACTTAATAATTGTTTGACTTGTTTCTGTATACCTGTTTCATGTCTTGAATAGACTAGCTTTGCAGATCTTCACGTTGGGCTTGCCAGCAGAATAGACTCGCATGCGTATGCTCTCCACATTTTGGCTTGTGCTTCTGATTAACTTCATGACCTTCTAAGAACTTTTCACGATGGCACTAATTCCTTTCATGACAGGTCAACTTAGAGGCATAGACAAAAGTTTGTCTTGAGGTTTACACAACTGATCGACTTGATCTTCTAGGTCTTGCAGATTCCTTTATATCAGCACACAGGATTCCCACCATCACATTGCTCATTGTGACTAAAATAAAACAACTTAATGGAAAATTTCTTCCTGCTAGTCTATCCTACTGTACTATTTCATGCACTTAATTTTCATTTCACTGATTTCTGGGTCAGTCTTGCCTGAATCAAGATTATGGAGCGGCCTGAGGATCACATGGGAACAATCGAATTGACATTGAATTATCATCATGGTCTATATGCTTCTATCTCAATTATCATCTCATCATAAGTCAAAGAGACCCTTGAGTCTAAAGAAAGAAATATAAACAAAATGAACTCTTGGCCTTTGTTTATCAATGCCGACGAATCAGAACAGACAAGCGTTAAATCCACCTTCCTGTCCGAAGCGCAAGTCGGACAGCAAGAAGAGTGTGCTCCGTCTGCAACCTATGGAGCCAGCTCCAGTCAACAAAATCGCAGACGCCATCATCACGTTGGGAGACGGTCTATGTAGAAAGCGGCAGCTAAATGATCGCGCAGAGATCGACAAGGCAACAGCTAAACCCTGCATTGAGCCGTATGAGGGTTAGGCGCCTCAATCTCATAGTAATCTCTCAACAGTCAGTTCCGCAGCTCCTGCGTTAGACCCGCTGACCTGCACAAGTCCACCGTGCTCGAGCTTCTTCTTCCACTTGCCCGACTCGTGTCTGGCAAGGATAAATGTGATCCGAGCTACTACTGCGGAGTCTGCGTTCTCTGCTACCATCGTGGAAGGGGTGAAGATCCACCGACCAAATGCCCAATTGAGGATATAATCCTCAGCCGAGCCGGATTGAGAGACAACAGTGACTGGTTTCTGGGGAGCACTTTCTGTGTCTGAGGAGTCGGCTGGTGGGTTCATCGAGGAGCAGCGGATGATTCCCTTGATGCGATAGATTTCTTCCCGGGGTGCAGACCGCAAGAGACTCTCGAATGCGGAAATGTCAATGGTAGCGGTTGTGTTACTATCAGCCGACTTGAGTGTCACGGATAGAACCTCCACTTCTGACTGATGATCATGTTTGTGGTCATGGGTAGTATGACCGTTTTCTTCATGGTGATGATCCCCATTCTGAACCTGATCCTCCCGACTCTCCTTGGAGAACAGCGCCCCATCGATCCCCAAAAGAACATCTTTATCCACCCTCCCCCGATCGGACTTCACCCACGGCGTCTGGACCTCCAAATCCCCGATGCGATCCAAACAAACATCAAACCGCCTCTCCGATACGTTCTCCCACTTATTAAACACAATCAAATCCGTATACTTTGCCTGCAACTTCGCCGTGTACGACGTATCCTCGTACCCTTCCCAATTCTCGACATCAATCACGCTAATGACTCCATCTAGGACAAAATCCCCGGCCTGCTCGCGCGATAACCGGTTCACTTCCATAGCCAGCGTGGCGGGAAACGCGCTCCCAGACGTTTCGATGACGATCCGATCAGGTTTCACCTCGTCACGGAGCTGGTTGAGCGCGTCGCTGAGCTGGCCCACCAGGTTGCAGCATATACACCCATTCAGGAGCTCGCGGACGCCGGAGATAGAGTTTGTGGATGCTAGCTGGGAATCAATAGCGACGTCGCCGAATTCGTTCTTGAGAAGGGCGAGGCGGTAGGTCGGGGGAAGTTGGGGGATGAGGTTGAGGAGGATGGTGGTCTTGCCGGAACCGAGGAAGCCGGTGATGATTGTTATTGGGATCGGGGCCATTGTCCTGTCTTCTGAGTCTCAATGGGGATATGTGTCGATCGTGGAAAGTTCTCCCAAGTCTTTTAGTAGTGAAGTCTTCATCAACTCGACGGTGAAAGAAGAAGAATTTAAAAAAACCAACGGCGCGGGAAATCAAAGAAACAGAGCGCCAAAGGTCTAGTCTATGGTATCTATTCAATTGATAAACACAAGCAATCTATCTTCAAAAGAAGGACAATGTAAACAGTGCTTCTGTCCGAGATCCTTTCGTCGCTGAGGCGGGGGAAGACTGATCCCAATGATCCCGCAGCCCTAATTGCCTGATCGGGTCAGGAACCCTAATCAGTAATGGCCTTGTAAGGGCTGAGCTTCACTTTCTGATGTTTTAGAAAATGCCTGCTTCAATCCGACAATTCGTGTCATTGATCTGAGTTTGTGCATATTATTACTGTTCCTTTTTTTCACCCCCTCAAGTTGCGATCGTGCATTGTACGAGGGAGACAAGGAAGTAATGTATGACGATGCTGGCATGGCACTATTCCCCCCATCCATACTAGCGATGAGTCCATGGCATATCTCTCATAATAAATGGCTCTTCATAACTTTTGTATGAATACTGGTGAGGATCTCCCCTGACTTGTAGGGGTTCAAGCGCATCGTCGTTTAGTTGGGCTGCCAGTGATATGGTCAGGATTGGTGGTCCGACGACGTCATCTGGCAACAGGACCCAGTCTGGGAACATCGCAGGAGTCGACGTATGTATGTGGAGTGCCGATGATGATAGGGCTGTAGAGCTGCCATACTCAAACTTCTCTTATTATATACTCCTGCATTGTCTTCGATGTACCTTTAAAGTCCGCCGTGACCACTGCTTCATCTAAAGTCGACATCTGGCGTCTAACCTGCTGATCACCCTCCCCCCCCTCAATCCTACACTTTCAGATACCATTGATCAGCCTTACTTCGTCCCCTGTCATCTTCAACGACTACGATTCAATAACCGTATTGACATTCTCGTCATTGATCCGCCATTGGATCTCAGTCAAGAAAAGACCAGCCTTCCTACACACCCTATCAGGCCTATCAATCAACCATTCTCCTCTGTAATCTTCATCGCAGACCACCCTGCTACATATCAACAATCAATTCCTCCTCCTCATTCTCTTGTAACCTTTGTAATTTCTCTCCTCCACTACCTATTACAATGACTTCCCGTTCGCCAAAAGACGCAGTCCGCCTCGGCTGTCCCGAAGACCAACTCGAAGAATCCCAGAAACCACCTCTAGATACCGAAAACGAGAGCTACATCGACAGCATGAAACGAAGAGTCAACTCGATAGTCTGCGGCAAATCATTGACTGAAATCCAGAGCAACGCTGCCGTGATGGCCGAGAATACTGTGAATACTATCAAAGAGAGCGTTGGCTCAGTGTCTGCGGGGGAGGCGATTAGGAATGTTGGCGCGCAGTTGCATTCGATTGCGACGGGAAAGGAGACGCTTGAGAAAGAGGCGGCTGCGGAGAAAGGTATGTCTGACGACCTTGTCCATCTATAAGTCAATACAAAAACGGGATTCGTCGTTGATTGTTGCTAAATGTATTTTACGTCGACCATTTGCAGAGTCGATGGCAGATCCAGAGGCATTGAAGCGCATTGAAGAGTTAAAGGATGAGACGATTGAGGAGTTCCTGAAAGAGAAACACAAGAGCACAAATGGTGTGAATGTGCCGAAGAATTAGAGGGCCCGGTCGGTCGTGCAGTACGTAAGATCGTCGGTACTGTTGGTTGGCGTATGGATGTTTTGTAAGTATCCTCCATGATCTATGACAGGGTTGTTTAAGCTAAACTGTCAGTACCCACTTCGGATTCTTTTCATGCACTCGATGATACGGAATAGCAGCATGTTCTACTATCAATCATCCTTGCAACATGTTTACTGGAGTTGATGAATGACCATTGCACACCCCAAATCAAAGAATCATGCTGTTCGCTATCTGAATCTTGATGTTCTTGATCTCGGTGTCTTTGATACTCTCACAAAACTGCCCTGAATCCGTTGTCCAAATTACGGTCCAGACCGAGGAAATTTACTACTTGTCCCAAATGGTCAATACCCCAGAAGCCCTCTGTTTCGCCCTTCGAGTTGGTGCATTCAAACCATGGAAGGCCGAACGCGCCCGACTTGAACGCCCGTTCCGTGTTGGACGACAGGAGCGTCTTGACTTCCGCTTCACCCGTCTGCCCCAATGGTTAGTATCAGATTCAATTTCATGCAAAGCCGAGGGGCTAGTGCTTCGAAGGAAGTCTGCAACGAGACAGGAAACCACGTACAGCCTTCAAGACTTCCTGAGCCTTGTCCTTTCCCAAGACCTTCTCGAGAACTGGGAGGAACCCCTCTGGCTGCCCGATCTTGGAATTCCCGTCCAGCCAGAACGAATGAAACAGACCCTCCACGCACGGGACTAGCTGATTCGGTTCCTGCTTGGAGATGGCGCAGAGAGCGCGCTGCACGGCCAAAGTGAGCGGTGGGAAGCCCTCTGGCATTTGATCTCTCATGGGAACGGAGAAGTACTGGGACCAACGGAGGCGTTCTTTATTGATCCATATATCTTTGTCTGTCGAGGGATACAGCATTAGCAAATGGACGGTTTACACGGGGTCAGGTGAAGGCAGGGCGTACTCTTGATCCTGATTGGAGCGATATTTCCACATGCATTCATCAGACCGCCGAGGAAAATGGGGACGTAGGTGACGTTGCATTTGGAGAACGTCGGCGAGTTCTATCATCGATCAAATCAATGAGATAGGTGAACTTTCTCGTTGAATGCACAATATCAAGAGCAGCCCTCGATGGATGATCAGAACGTTGACAGATCCGTCGAAGTACTACTATAATCCCAGAGACAATAACGTTGGACCAATACCAGAATTGCTCAGCAAACACCATAGCTAAGCACTTACTTTCAGAACGTGGAAAGCGATGTAAGCAAAGGGGCTGACAATGTCGAAGTATAGGGTTATCTTAGCTGCAGCCATGGTCACCGCGTGGAGATAAAGATCCCAGTTGTATTCTGAAAGAGCTCAACGATGGCAATGATACCACTCAGAGATAGTCAAGCTATTTTATAACACATCAGAGTATATAGCTTCACAGACATATAGAAACACAAAGAATGTCCATGTGTTCTGGACTCAACATTCAACAGCATCCCCTCTGATGACTCAGCATCCCCAAAACAAGCCGAAGCCGAGGTCCATTTCCGGCGAACTTGTATCCGCAGACACATGGCTTGGCTCCTAGAGCTTTGCGGGAGGCTAGGGGCTGTGGGCGAACAGGCCAGAGATACCAATTGGGATCATGAAATGAAGCTATTCGAAGAATGCATTGAAGTGTTGATTCTGGCGCCGTTACCTTGTCTTCATGAGAGTCATCGCACTGTCCTTCCGCTCGCCCTATTGTTTGCTGACTGTCCTGAACGAAGCCAGTTGACGAGGCGCCTTGGGAGTCGCTTGAGCTCCACATGACCTGCCACTTACATGCTTGAGAGTGATGCTTGTGAATCAAGGCAGGGAAACGAAGATCCTACGCGTGTACACTGATAATACAATCCGCAGGAGAATTCACTTTCACTCCGTCAAGATGGTTCGATGGCTTCCCAGGATGTACCTTCCCTACCGAGTCCATTGTACTCAACTCGAGAGAAGGAGGGAAACCGCGATGAATGAGCAAAATGAACAGCAGACCCTCATCTGCCTTGCCTCCAGAATCTCCCTCTGTCACTTGCCTCCTCTTCGCAATCACACAAGTCACAGAAGACGTATCATAACGTTGTAGACTTACATCTCCATTCTCCATTCTATTGACAGAGCCACAGTGACTACATTGTGAATCCACATCTACTACATCAGCTACAGTAGCGTTCGCGATATGGCCAGCGACCGCCGACTGTCAATCTCCAGCGACTCCTCGTCCGAGACATTTGACATAGAATACTTCAAAGACTCCATCAGTAAGAGACGTCGGCACGCGGTATACGTCCACCGCCCTCCTGTCTGGCATCCAGGTTCGTGCTGTCACGAGGATCCGTTGACTGCTTCGGAAGACTGTGACATAGGGAACTCGCGAGATATCAGAAACCAAGAGCGTTACTGCGAGCATGTCGACCGGTCTGAGTACCAAAAGGGCTCATCTCGGATCTGCTCCGTATGCAATCTGGACATGACAACAATGTATCCTGAAGCCAATTTGCCGTCTGATGTTCCTCGCATATCTTTGGAAGAAGAACGATGGAAACTCCGGGCCAGGAGTTGGCTGCAGGAGCCATTGCGCGAGAGCTCGGCGAACATCGCCGGCTCGCCTGAGTCAGCATCGAACCAAGATGATTCTAATCCTGTGAGGACTTGTCGCCGTGCGTCCACTTGCAGGCAGCAGTATTCTAACCATGTTTTAGTATCCGCTCCTTCAGAAAAAAGCAGGTCTTTGCACTCGTCTCAAATTCTGTAGAGACATCCGATTGGCCATAGACGAATGTTGGGCAATACAAGAAGGATCGCTGGTTGTCTGCGTTGACCCCAACTATACGGTCCTTGACGACGATGAACGACCGCCTGATGAGTTTAAGCTCGCTTACGGTGACTTTTACGTTGTTTGCCGTCTTTATGCCGACCTCTGGGCCCTTTGTGCGAAGGTTTCGTTCGACTCCCTCCTGGAAGAAGAACACTACGACGACCTGCGTAGTCCAGCCTCAGGAAACCCTAGGAATCTAGCATTCCTTCCCCTTTGCGCAGTCACTTTGGCGGCGAACTTCAGTGCCTTTATCGAGCGATGCTCGAGCTATATGAATGACAGACGAGCGGCACTTCTGTACCCGGGAAATGGACTCCCTGTCGCTCCTCCAGAGCGTTCTCACAGCCTCAACGCAAGCAAGCAGATTTTCGGAGGAAACGAAATACAGCTTCAGCTGCCAGCCGTAGTTCGGGAAGCTTGCAACTATATGGCTCTAGATGGCAATGGAGCGGACTTCGTGCCGCTTGATTCTACGATTCGTCAATTGTTTTCTGAGGTGAGATGTCGAAGGGAACGGGCATCTGAGATCCGAAGACAGATGTCACTCAAGAGATTTTGGCGCGGGTCTAGAGACTCCGACTCGCTTTCTAGTGATGATGGCACGACTTCCTCTCGGCGCACGAGTTTTCAACTTCCCACATTCCATAGGCAGAGCTCTTCTTCGCGAGAGAAAGAGAATAAAGGCAAGGGTCGACGCAGCAACCGTGGAAGTTTCTCTTCGGCGAGTGAGAACCTAAAACGACTTATCAGAAGGTCAAGTTGAGCAGTACAGAAAGGCGGTGTTTGTACTGCAGCTCATTCACCAAGTATCAGCAGGATAAAATCGTCGTATGCGAGATAGGTATCCTTTTAAGTTTCAGGGGTTGAAACTAGTGGTTGAATACGGTTCTGGGTCCATGCCACTTCAAGATTGTCCTTCTAATCCAACAATCGTGTTTTTGATGTGGGTCTTCCTGTTCTAGTCGTTTAGATGTTTTCAGCGCTTACAACATGAAGTCCGGGTAGTATACTTAACTGGGCAGCATCTGGTACTCAATACAACAGTATAACGATAGATATCCCATTTGCTGACCGAGATTATGGACAGCTGAGTACAAGGAGAACCAAAATACGATGCTCTCATCTGTTGCGTCACATTTCGTCCATGATGAAGTCACTTTCTTCAGACATTGCCATCCAAGTATATCCGTAGCCACAATGTATACAACACAAACCATCCATGCGTTTCTCTTCTGCACCAGAACTCGCATATCACTTCCCTTTCCATCCCTCCTACATCCTACAGTTACGTGGTATGTACAAAACTATCCTTCAACACGAGCCACAGATAGTCCCCACAATCTGCCACCTGCAACAACACAATCGATCGATCATTCCAGCCATGGCCTCCGAGTCCCGATCTGCCAGTCCACCGCGCGAGCAAGACGATCTCCCATCGGACGAAGACCAATATCAATCACAGACAACCAATAATACCGCTGCAGGTAGCAGGGGGATTACTTCCCGCGGGACACCGCAGCGCGTATCTCGTCGGCGAAGGTCGGAGTACGCGCGGAGTTGGAACAGGGCGAGCTCACAGCCGGGGAAGGGGGAGACGGGGGCGAAGTATAGGAGCACATCGAGACATTGAACAAATTTTATTTGGGTTTGGGTTTCTTGGATAGGTGAAAGGATGTATGTACGGGTGCAGATATGGGTTTGTCTCACTGCAATCTGCGAGAGTGATAGTAGGATTGTTTGAGTACGGTTATCAATTACAGAAAAAATAGATCATGGATATGAAGGAGAGACTCTTCAAGATATTACTAGTACACTTGTTAGTTTTGGATTCTGTATACATCATGAAGGAATAGAGAGTGTATACTTACTAGTACTAAGTATCTATGAAAGAAGATGCACAAGAATAATTCAGTATGAGACTATGAGGGCTTGTAGATTGTTAAGACATGACTGACTCCAAGGGGAATTAACTATTGAACCTGATGGACTGCACTGCTCATCCAGAAACCAGCTGGAGACATTCAAACAACAGAAGCCAAATGTTCTATGATCCGATCCAGGAGACAAACAAGCGCACACAAAAACAGAGCAAACACAGACAATTCTGGGTGACAAAGCAATGGGGAAACAATGGGCAAGCATGATGATCAGACAAATGAACCATGCAGTCAAACGATTCGAGATATAGTTCAGATCCATCCCAATCACAACCATTTTCATTACTCGACCAATTCCATCAGAGATCGCAAAGTGGTCCTGAGATATCCAACCGCAACCAATTTCATCACCTGTCCGGCTCAATCGACGATCTCAGACGCCAAATAAGTAGTATTCCAGCCGCGATCAACTTTTATCCGCCGAAACAGTTCAGTCAATCGAGAATCTCCGGGAATCTCGTTGGCCCTCATTCACTGGGAGACGTCCATCCCAATCCCCGGATTCGATGACACGGCCATGGCGCCTCTCATCTGGAATTAACACTCTCTCCGTGAGAGCCCGGATTCGCGCAGTCGGCAAGTACTCTTTGAAGTCTGAACTGGACACCGTCAGCTCGCTCGAGGAAGATCTCTCACCGTATTCTGACCCATACCCTGCTCCTTCATACAGCCCTTCCCGTTCGGGGGTAGGGGTCCGTCTCTTGAGAGGCTCACCAACGTTTTGCATCTCGTCTGCTGCGGGACAAATCTCTTCGAAGCCGTCGAATTCCGCGTGATGAGCTTCAACATCCCGAAGCCATTGAGAAACCCGCTCAGCGTCAATCTCGTTCAGTCGGTGAGCCTGGACTTGCTGTATGTCGAGGTGGTCGATGCGCTCCGCGTCTGGATAGATGCCCTTCTCCTCAAACATCTGAAGCCTCTGGAAGTCGTCGAGGTATTGCACAGTTGGTCGCGGCTTCTGAGGCTTGGGGCAGACGATCGGGGTCTTGTAGTTCGCATCCTCATAGGAACGAGGCGCGTTTCGACCCATGAGCAGCAAATGGACTTGGTTGGGCGCAGAAGGTCCGGCATTGTCATAAGCACCGTCTTGCCCTTGACGATTTGGACGATAGGGAATGTAAACGGTTTTTGATTCGTATACACTAGGGCCATTCTTGTTAGCAGGATTCTTCGACACGAGTTCGAATCTAACCATTGACTGTCCACGGAGAGATGGACGATTAGGCCTCATAACTTCGTTGCCAGGCTCAGGGTCCAATTCCAATAGGGTCTTATCGCCATTCCATTCACTAAGACGCTCGATAACTGCCCGGCCAATTTCGGCATAGGGGGTCTGAGCATCAATGAGAGCAGTGATCGCACCACCCAGAAACTGATCGCGGCCGTGCAGAATAGATTCCATAGCTAGACCGATCTCACAAGCCGTATGCCCTTTCATGACGAGATGAGGGATAGTCAGTGGAAGACGAACCAGGTCACTCATTGGCCAGGTCATACCATCGTCGTCAATATGCTCCTTGAACCGAGAACGATGAGGTGCCTGCTGCGGGACCGACGGGACTTGTTCATGGGTGCCGGCGCTCTGCTCTCTCTCACCATTGAGATCGACAACATGGAGGTGAGAGGAAGTGTCGTCACCTTGGCTATAATTCTTGTCAGAAGATGGTCCACCCAAATTGGCTTCTTGCCCAGAAGTTGGCGGCGATGATGAAACATGCTGGAAGGAGGAACAAGAATCCCCTTTCCGGGAACCGTAGATCAACTGGTTCGAGCCAGACCAACCGCTGGAGAGCGTCTCCGTGTCAGACCTGTCGTCTGCCGCCTGCCATTCGGCGATCTGACGACAGTCAGAAATCGGGTTCGTGGTATGATGGACAGCCCGACGGCGGTGAGAAGGGGTGTAAATGTTACTTACGGATAGATCCGTGAAGCTTCGGCCGGGCACCAAACTGGAAGGGATGACAACCTGGTCAGCCCTATCAGACTTCTTTCCGAAAAGTCGGTACAGCATATTGACCGTAAACCAGACGGTCTTGAGGATGGGTAATGAGACGTTGCTATGCAATGTTCGTGTGTGTGTTCGATGCTCAAGAAAGTGTTCGGTCTGGATGTGGTTGCACTTTGCTTGTCGAAGGCTGAGGAAGATATGAGCTCTTAAGAACACCAGGTCCAAAAAAGGCCCAAAGATCAGACTTATCATGAACGATTGACGACGAAGGGAAGGGAAAGAAACATCGTTTTCGGGGCGTCTTGGACCGCTTATCAGCGAATTTGGGGCATCGGATCTGCTGTCCATGGCATTTGAAGTGAACACCAAGAACAATGGGAAGAGGATCCCCTGTTGCCTTTGTTAGTTTCATAATCTCATTGTGATAACATCATGCAGTGAGGGCAATGTAGGAGCTATCTGATCGTTTCAGTCAGCTTATTCGATATATTTCATATGCCAAATGTTGCAGCCTCACAGGGGGTTGATGTTTTTGTTAGCGAGATTGCAAGGTGCAGTGGACAAATGAGGTTTGAAACCAGATGAGGATAAAGGATGTGCCAGAAAGACACAATCAAGACATGAATTTTGGCATGTTTCTGTCTTCCAGCAGCATTGTTTCAAGCGCTTTATTGTGAAGAGTATGTGTTCATTGTTTGTTTCCTCTCATAGTCGATCGAACAATGGGTTGGGGTTCAATGATCCTTGTCCTGAACAATGGCATTATCGTTGTGCCGTGATAATGAATGCTTTCTTTAATAGCTAATTCGAGCTGTCAACGGGAGGCGCTGTCGAGCCGTAGCCTTGCAAAGTAGAGTCTTTCACCATTAGCGACAGTTCTCAGTGAAAGACAAGGTGCTCTTTGTGGGTCAAATCAGGCTGGAAACAGGAGCAGCTTCAGTATCATGGCTATTAACATTGTTATTGAGACAAAATATGTACAGTCCCAATCCTTCAAACGAGAATGTCCAGGATGAAACGGCATAAACAAAGAAATCCTCAAGAAAGAGCTATTGATACGTGTCGTCACGAGCGTCATTAAAAAGTCTTAGTCATCTCTGCGAATGGGTATATGGTCTTTGATAAAAAGAAATGCATGAGAACATCAGTCGATCTTAAGACAACGGGATGAGGGATCAGAATGAGAAAAGGGGGCCAAACGGAGGATAAAGACTTTGGCCAAAAGAAGCTTTGTGTTCAACGAGACATACGTCAAGGAAGTGCTTCAGATCCGCATGGTCGCTTCAAAGCCACAATATCCATCTGATTCCAGATATGACTCCTCGGAAGATGCCTCGCAACGCCTTGAAAGCCATCACGATCAACCATACCCACCACAACACACCGACGAGAGCCCATTCAAGCATAACAAAGCCCGCACGCCGTACCCATCTGAATCGGCGATGACGCTTTCTGAGGCCTTGGTCAAGTGAATCGCTGAGTTGTTTTACAGCAAGCGTACTCGTCGTATTGAGCTGCACGCTCAGGTCCTCAGCGTCGGACGCTGCTGCTCGAACCCGAGGGGTAAGTGACTGGTTGATGAGCGCCTCAAGGCTACTGAGCTGTGATCTAAGCGGTGCCGAGGTTTCGCTGGAGAACCGGTCCATAGACCGCTGGAATGCAGTTTTTGACCTCCCGAGACTCTGCAGTAGATTTCGAGCGGCGAAGTCGAACTCATTCAATCTGGTCACTTTGGGCAAGGGGCCGCTGTGGTCGCGAGAGCTTCGAAGGAGGAACTCAGGCGGAGGACTGCGAACAGTCTCGGCGCGGCGCGCAATCTCTTGGGCCTTGATTCCAGAAGACAAGAGAAGAGCTCTCGTGCGCTCAATTTCACGTTTATCCGGAAGGCCGTAGTCAGTTAAGGTCGTAATGCTGCGATCAGAGATACTCCACGAACGTGAAGTCTCAGCCAATGATGGCCGTTTCACCATGGCTGATTGTGCAGTGGATGCCTCTGCTCTTGCAAGCCCAGTCACTGGCGGCTGAGCAAACGTAAATGGTGCAGATGGATCTTCCATCTGGCTTTTCTTTGTCTGCTGGTGCAGTGTGTGCAAGGCAGTATGTACCCCATCACCTTCAGAGGCGTTTCCATTCATCTTTTCTTGCTGGGCCGCGCAAAGCGCCGAAGGTTTTGTCTGCACGTCTTCTTCATTATCGCCCTTTGAGAGAGGTCCACGTTCCCCTGGATAGCCCACGAAAGAGGCGCCTCTTTCCTCCATGTCATCATCATCCTCGTGTCGCATCTGTGATGTGAAGGTTGGCAGATCGGGCATAAAAGTCTTGGATGCGCCCTTCTCTGCGTCTCTGCGAATAAGATTGGAGCCATCCTCCGACGACGTTGGAAGGCGGCGTAAGAGTGCGTTCCGGCGAAACTTCATATTGCCTGTGACATCTTCGCCTTGCTCGGACTCGGCCTCGCTAGTGCTGATGCTAGACGCGGATGAATATGTTCGAGCATGAAGAGGGGCTTCCTTTTTCAAAATAAAATCTCCCACCTTGGATACCTCATTGCCGACAATTTCAGCAATGCGACCTCCCCCTTTGAAGATCCCACGCAGTTTCGATTCTGGTGCAGAGAAGTTCTTCTGAGGGCGAAAGGCATCTTGTTGTTGAGTACTGTTGACAAATTGTTCCTCCTGATAATTAGAGGAGACTCGATCAGGGAGCGGACTAGGTTCCAGTCGTCCGGCCCGGTCTGGAGGGTCAGAAGAGCTCATAGGGTCCTGTTTGCGCAAAGCTTCGGTGTCCACATTACGGTCATCCAGATTCTCTTGGATACCTTTGTTGCGATGCTTACTCTTGCTTCGCTCATGGAAGGGCCCTTTGACACGAGAAAATGATCTCTTTCCTGGCGATGGAGAGCGACTCGACGGCGGTGATAAGTTTACTGCAATGCTAGGAAAATAACCAGCATGGGCCGGAGAATTGGGAGCCGTGCTGTCCATCCCTTCCACGGACATTCGAGGGTTGTATCGGCCGTCCATGCTTGCTACCGAAGACAAGGAGCCCCTCTTGTCATCTGATTTCGCCAAAGCATCGTCCTTCCTACTTTGCACAGGTGGCACAGTTTTTGCCGTCGTACCACTGTCCGCTGCAGTAGGAGTTGTCCTTGTTTGTTTCAGCCGTGACATCTGAGAGTTCTTATCATACGCATAGCCGTCATCCATAGTAGATACGCTCGAAGGGCTGATTGAACGTATTATAGGTCTTCGCCATTCCGATCCCGTTGTTATCTCCGAGTTACTGCGATTGTGTCCCATGCGTAAGGGGCTTTGGAACCTGTGCCTCTGGCGTCCATGAGCGGGCCAGCCAAAGTCAAAAGACCGACCACGTCGCGAACTCGGCGCAGATTCCTGTGCGTCTGTGACCGCATTTTGTTGTTGATCCGGAAGTGTGTCTCCATGAGCATGTACCGTGAGCATGCGACCATCGGAAGGGACCAACTCTGTCGGGTCAGGATAAAGCCTGTTCCCCTCCTTATCGACAATCTTGGTTTTGTTGAGCCCTTCCTCAGTCCAAGCCGCATCAGCGAGAAGCTCAGCCGGCGTAACTGTCCAGTCGAATCGAGGTCTAGGCGGTTTGCCACTATTCGTGCGACTGACTCTTCTCAAACTGGACGGCGGTGAGATTGTCAATAGGTCGGGCTTTGCTGAATCATGAACTTCTGAATCCTGGAAATCCCGGCGCTGGAATGTAGGAAGTTTCAGGCACGCAACGGGGGCGTGATTTTGCTGGCCGTACTGCTCCTCAATGGAGTTTACCCACTCCCGAACTCTTTGCACGTCGTTCCATCCTTCAGCTTCTGTGTCGATTGCACATTTTGTGCGATATCTAATCTTCCGATTACGTATGCATTGTAGAGGATTGTAGAATCGATGTGAGGGAACGTTACCACTTGAACTTGGTGAAGCGTCCGCAGAAGGCGCGGTGCCGGGTTGTCGGAGAGGAGGAAGAGAAGGGAGCAAACGCAGGTATTCGGCGAAAAGCTCAAAATGGAGGCGTGCCTTTTCGGCTCGTGCAAGCGTACTGGCCGAGAATTCGTAAGGCGAAGGAACTTCGTCACGATGCGTAGGCGGCCGACCTTTCAGAGCCGTTGCTTCCTTGGCTGCCGGTTGAGCGCTCGGCGCCGAGAGTCTAGAGGGATCGTTGGTAAACCCCAAAGAAGAGGCACGATTCCCCTCGTAAAGGTATTGGCCTGACGGCCCATGGGCAACCGTATACGTGGCGGATGACTGACCGGCAGACGGTATCCTTCTTCCACTTGGTGCCTGACCAAGACTTAGACGAGCAGATGTGGATCTCTTTCTCGACTCGCTGAGATTCAGTGCAAGATTAACGATCTGTATAGAGTCCTGATCGAGTCCGAGGCTTGTATGATCGATATTTGCGGAAGTGTCTGACTCAGACGCGCCGCCAGTCCCCTGCGCTTCCGCTCCCTCCGATCCCTCTGTAGGTGTCAAATTCTGGGTATTTGTAGCACTCGCAGCAGCCTCAGTCAACGGCGAGCTTTCCACTGCACGTTTCTGGCGATTCCAGGAAAATCTTGATTTCTTCTTCGGTATCACAATCTCAGGTTGTTCGGGTGCGCTGCGCTTCTCGCTGGCCGGGGGTTCAGATCGACGGGGGCGATGATGGCTGGTTCTTAGTATCTTCGTTTGGGGCAAGAAGGACGATTCAACTAGGAAACTACTCGAGCTTTGAGTCCTTCGCTGGCGTTGAACCCCTCTTCTATCCCCATCGCGAGAGCTGTTGCCGAGCGTGCTGCCCTCTAGCTCTCCGCTCGCACGGCTATCAGTCATTGGGGAATCCTTCTGTCGCACCGTTTCGCCATTTGATTCGGATTGGCGTGATTGTTGCGCCTCAAAGAACTTCGACTGATTCTCGTCAGAAGTAGATGAAGATGGATTTGAGATCGACTGATGCGTGTGTAGGGATATCACATTCGAGGCCGCGAGACCTTGCAATCTGGCTGGGTGAAGGGATGTGGCACTTTAGGATGGATGGTCATGGGGACGGCTCAGGAGATCTTAACCATGCATTGTTCCGGTGAAGGAAGCAAGAGATGAAGGCGAGAAGAGCGACCTCGAAGGCGGACCTATCTCCAAGCAAGTGTGAGAGAAGTCGAGGAGCTTGGTTAGTCCCGATCTCGGGGATGCATACGTGCATCCATATGTCATGCGGTCCAAGACACCAGTGTGGTTTTAGTACTGTAACTCTTCTCTATCAACATCCACCCAATACAGGAGTTCTACTAGGAATCTGTATAGCCTCCGAAAACTTGGTTCTTCAAAACCATAGTTTATAACCTCAAATCCAGTGATTTATAGCACTCTAAGCCATCTACCTCCTATAATTAAAATACGTCGGGCACTATGAGTATTACATCTCTCATTCCACTCCATTTGAGTCAATACCACGCTAATACCTTAGTGTCACGAAAATCATACAACCTCCCGTCCCAACTGTACTTCATTGATCTACATGTGCTTGTGCATACAAAGAAGATCTAGCATTGAGTATAGTAAGACAAAAGTACAACTAGAGGTAGTTCCAGGAAATTTGCGAAAAAAAAGGCGACTGCTAGAGTTATTTGCCTACTCAACTCTCAGGCACTGAAGTCGTGCCTCAGTCTCAATGACCTATAATCGGACGAACGTTAGCAATTCGGATTACTCCAGTCAAAAGTAGTCAAACGACGCCGTAGAAACTCACCTCCAAAGCCTGCTTGACTTCAAGCACCCTGCGCACTTCGGCCAGCCAATCCTTGCTCAGAATCTTTGCCCAGCCCTGAAGCGCGTTCATCTCACGGGCCGCAGCGTCGAGGTTGCCCTCTTCCAGGAGATTCTCAGTTCGGGTAAGGATACTCTCGACGTCGTCACCGTCGGCCAAACCGTCCTTCTTGAACATCACCTTGCTCAGAACGAAGCTGGCAGCGTGGCTGGCAATGCCAGCATCTTCAGGCAAAAGGCTAGCTTTGCGGACTTCGTTGGCAACTCTGCGGAATCGGTCAATGATCTGGGCTGTGGAGGGGATACCGCGTTGGTAAGCGGTGGGGTTAATCGATGCAATGGCGGCATCGACAACAGGGTCGCCAGAAGCCAACTCCTTTACTGCGACAAGCTCGCGGACGAATGGTCGAGGCATATCCGAGCGCTCGAGAACCGAGCGAACGGCGTCAGCAGCGACTTGAAGCTGCTGCGTCTTGAGATTCGCATCGATGACTTCTCTCCAGCCGCTAGTCAGTTTCTCAAGTTCACTGACATTGTTGGTGAGCTCATCCAGCTTGCTGAGACGGCCCTCGCGCTCTCTTTCGACCAAATCCCTCACATCATGAAGGAACTTACGGTTGAGCTCGATAGCTTGCTCAACGAGCTCGTTCTGGAGGCGTTGTTCGGCAACTTCTTGAGCGCGTTGCAGCTCCGTCTTGATCTTCTCCTGATAAGCCCGAGCCAACTTTTCGCGTTCGGCTTCAAACTCTTCGCGATATTGGGCGAGATCAGCGGCACGAGCCTCTTCAAAGCGGCGGATGAGCTCTCGAGCTGACTCGTCAAAAGTCGCGTGGGCCTTTTTGATCTCTTCTTCGGCCGCATTCCGGGCTTCCGTTCTGAGAGCGGAGATCTTCTCTCCGATGTTCATGAGCTCCTCCTTGGCCTTGGTGATTGGCGCAGAGAACTTGCTGGCGCTTTCATCGGCGCTGATAACAGTGATGATGTCGTTGAAAGTCTTGACCAGTTCCTGCACAATTGGCTCGTCACCTTCCTTCACCTGCATAAACTCGATGGTCGTTACAGGAGTAATCGCGGGTTTCCTGGCCTCTTCCTTGGGTTCCTCCTTGGGAGCAGGCTTCTTCTCCTCCTCCTTGGCAAGTTTCTTCTTGGCCTGCTCCTTGGCCTTCAAAACATGAGCGGATTTTTCCTCGGGCTTAGCGTGACTTTCATCGGCTTTCTCAGAGACGTGAACAGCGCTCATATGCGGACCCTTTTGAGACAGATCAGATCCCGATGTATCCTCCTCTGCAACCTTCCAAGATAGACCACTCTTGCTCGGAATGGTAATCTTGTTGCCCTCTTCCCTTGGTGCCCCAGGGACACGGTTGGGGTGTCTCAAAGCATTCGGAAATCTACGGTAGAAGTCACGTTCTTCGAAGTACAGAACGCTTTCCTCGCCATAGGGTATGTACTCCGTGAAGAAATCATGAAAATTGTCCGACTTCAATGCCAAGAAGACACCACCAGCATACGCGAGTCCCGAGGTGAGAATCAGGTACAGAAGGAAACGACGGAAGCGGCCAGTCCTGCGCACTGGAGCTGGTGGAGGGGGAGGGGGAGGAGAAGACGCAGTCGCTAATGCGTTGTTTAGCATAGAGACGCCAGACTGAGATTCACTGTCTTACCTGGTTCAGTCGTTTCTACCGTGGCCTTGGGTCCTTCTGTGGCCTTGGGGACAGTCTCAGGCGGAATTGGCGTTTCTGAAGAGGGAGACGCTGGTGTAGGAGCATTGGGAGCTTGAGGAGTTACAGGAGGTTTTGAGTCGGCAAAGAATCTCTGGATGCATAGCGAGCCTTGTTAGCCCAATTGGTCTGGAAGATAGCGATAGGCACAGCACGTTGCCGTCCATACCTGGTTTGACAGCCGGCCACTGGCTCCGGCTCTGGACAGCCATTGAGTTGCTGCCCGCTGGCGAGCCGAGTATGACAGCAGCTGCCGACTCGGGGCAATAGAGGAGCGCAGCATGACGGACTGCACTGCCCTCAAAAGAAGCGCTGAAAGCGGGTGTTGATGGGGGCTGATGTTGTCGAGAGAAAACGCGGACCGAGATTTGATGATGCTTTTACGACCTGCTCCGAAGGTTGGCCCTGGCCCGAACGGGAGTGGCTCAGTGAAGACTAGCACCGCCCACAAGACTGACCAACTTCTTTCGCTGTGACGTATATCTAGAACTTCCTGCTGTTGAAGGTCATACTGAATTACATAATTCTTCTCGATATTCTGTATACCCTACTTTAGAATCATTGTTCGGCTCGAGATAACCAAGATATAAATACCCAGGGTAGAGTTCTTCCAGATCGTCTGCTATGCAGTTGGCATTTTACGCCAGTTCAGCGCTGTCAAGTCTGAAGACGGGCTGTGGATGAACAGATATATAGTATGTTGTGCTTTTTCTGAACTATTTGGATCGCTCAGGGACTTTCTCTGTGCCATCAGACTCTCGTGCTGAATAAATCCATTGACTGTATTTGATCGCAGAGTTTTGGATTGCTGTAATAGATTGATTCCAGTATGTTCTAAGTCGCAGGATGGGCATGATATTTGGCATCCACATAACCCATAGAGTCCATGATGCTGTGGGGGAAAAAAGGAGCATTTTGATGTCTCGCTACGAGCTACAGAATGTCTACAGAATGTCGAGAAGGAGCCGCAGCTGTTGATGCGTTTCTTTAAGAATGTCTTAGAGGCATCTCTGTAATACCTGACTTGCAGTATTTATAACAAATTGGACAAGAAATATTATATGACGATGGGATACTGAGGACCTCTGCAAAAGTAGGCAGGAAGGGTAACGGATATAACATGAACTCAGCCCGAGACAAAAGAAATGGAATGCAGACGCCAGGACAAACGATAGTAGCGAGAAGATTTGGGAAAGAAAGCGAAGCACAGCAAATTGAGCCTGTCGCATGTCTAAAGCCAGATTCCAAACACACCATTGGTTGAGATTCGAACCGTCGCATTAAGCAGGGTAGCAGAAACCTCGTAAAGAAGGCGAATAGAGCGCAAACGAGGGGTACAAGTAGGTCCAGACAATGACCGAATAGTAAGCGCCTTAGGTGCGATGTTGGTTGCAGGACAGATGCCTATATTGTACGTCGAACCCCCGGCTGTTGCAATACCATTAAAGCATAGTACAGTGGCTTCTGCATGGACTTGTCTGTGGCGCGCGCCATTGTACACCACGATCTCACCCAGCAGAGGGGTACCTTTAGTCCGTAGTAGGTCTCATATTGTGTGAAAAAAAAGATAAAGTATTATAACTCATGGCCAATGATTCGATAAGTCTTGAGCTGTTCAGCAGTTGCACGAGCCAGCGCCCTGGGTGCCCGGAGCCTCGGGTCGTAGATCCACGCCGGGACGAGGAGTTGTGCGGAGGTTTCGCGGTCCGGCCTGATCAAGAGGGAGTTTCTTCGCAATCGCAGTAA
Source organism: Evansstolkia leycettana (assembly GCA_000787455.1). NCBI lineage: Eukaryota > Fungi > Ascomycota > Eurotiomycetes > Eurotiales > Aspergillaceae > Evansstolkia > Evansstolkia leycettana. The sequence continues at coordinate 15,332 of JSYV01000590.1, read as the reverse complement.
ACAGTTCGCGCACGTTAGTGGATGTCTTGGCAGAGGTCTCGAAGAAAAGCAGCCCAGCTTCACGAGCATAAGCCTCTGCATCCGCAGTCGAGATGGCACGCTTATCCGGGTTCTCCGTCACGAGATCAAGTTTGTTGCCTGCAAGAGCAATGACGATGTTCTCATTTGCTTGTCGTTGTAACTCTTTCACCCACGACTTCGCCTTATCGAGCGATGACTAGCAAATGTTCACACGGGTCAGCAGGCAACAACAGAATGGTAATTCGGGAGCCTCCTTTTCGTACAGCTTGGGTGATATCGTAAACTACAACAGCGCAGTTTGCATTGCGATAGTACATGGGAGCCAACGACTTGTATCTCTCCTGACCGGCGGTATCCCAAATCTCGAACTTGACCGTCGTGCTCTCGTCGAGGGAAATTGTCTGTGTTAAGAAGGCTGCGCCGATCGTGGACTCTCGATAATCATCAAATTGATCCTATATTCGACGTCAGTACGAAGCGCCATCTTCCGAAAGTAGCGCGTGTCGCGGCTCACTTTGACAAATCTCAACACCAACGAACTCTGGACGATGGCGAATAGAGGTTAGCAGCTCAACGGATCATGCATGCCGAAGCCAACTAGTACAGGATGCCAACCTTTCCAACAGCCGACTCTCCTATTAACAGATGGACATGTCAGTACATCTCAGTTAAGAGACAGAAAAAGTTAGTGGGGCAGTTTGGCAGGGTAGCTAACCAAGCAGCACAAGCTTGAACTGGGCGAATCTGGCACCGGGACGGCCCCCAGCTGGTGCTCGAGAAGCCATGGTCGCTATGCTCAGGAGAGCGGAGATTCAAAGCGAAACGGTAGGGAATCAACAAGCGAGAATATGTGTGGATATATCTTTGAGCAGAAGGACGTATCGGTATGAGGGGGATTTTAGACTAGGGAAGAGTTGAAGGTAGGTAACGGATGCGGATGCGGATGCTCTGGAAATGATCGGGGGGAGGCTTTGGGGATTGATGGCGGCCTGCAGATGACGAAGGAGCCCAGCCACAGTCGATGGATACAGTAGTATGGTACACCTTCTGGCGGGGGGCGGTGTTGCCTCCTCCAAGTTATCTCCATTCTCACATGTGTCTTTCTCTCCCTTCGTCCTGAAGCATGCACATTACTGCCATCGCGAAGTGGTAGTTTCTCTTCCTTCAATCTTGTTCTCTGCCATCATGCGCTGAGCTATACACACTCTTTTTTATCCTTCCCTCTCCGTACAACTAATTCGGCCAGACAGCCCCGTCGTGGGTGTTACCTACCATGGCTCCTGCAATCCTTCCATTCCGTGATATCAATCTCCATGCTTCATCCTCGCATTATGCCTTTACCTCTCCTTCATCGCCCCAGGCCCCTACTCTCGTTGTGGAACGTCCCACTGGAGACCTCCGCCTCAATGATGGCGCGCTTCCAGGCGCTAAACGCATCTCCAGCATTGCTGGTATCTTGGGTATCCTCAAGTTGAAGCTGGGTATGTTATAGTGTTTCTGAGACTACTTGCGAATGCGACAGCACTGACGGCCGCAGACAAGTATATCATTGTAATCACCAAGGCCCAGCCTATGGGCAGGCTACGAGGCCATATGGTCTACAAAGTCGCTGGGACCGAGTTTCTGCCTCTCCGGGAACGTCCGCTGCACGACACAGATGAAGACACCTACCTGGCACTCGTGAAGGATCTTATCCGCACAGGTCCCATGTACTTCTCTTACTCATTGGATATCACGAACAGTTTCCAGCGCCAATCGCAGAGTGACCCCAGTCTGCCAATGTGGAAGCGGGCTGATGATCGTTTTTTCTGGAATCGCTTCATTCAATCCGATTTGATCGACTTCAGCCTCGGAGCGCACGACACAACGGGAATCAGGTATGGTCCGCAACCTGGAGTCGATCCTTACATCTTGCCGGTGATGTTCGGAATGCTGCGCATTGCCCCCGCAAAGGTCAAGTCGACCGCGTTCACATTCGCCCTCATTACCAGGAGATCCAGGCATCGGGGTGGTACAAGATATTTCTCGCGCGGCATTGATGAGCAAGGCCATGTATCAAATTATAACGAGACGGAGCAGATTGTCATCTTGAACGATGCGACGGGCGGCCTCTCCGGATTCGCTGGTGGTCAATCGATGACCAACGGCAAAGTTAGTGAAAAGGGCCAGGATCTTCAGGTCTTTGCGTTTGTGCAGACAAGGGGAAGTGTGCCAGTCTATTGGGCCGAGGTCAACAATCTCAAATATACCCCTAAGCTGCAGGTTCGTGGTGTCGAGACGGCTGTTGACGCTGCGCGCAAGCATTTTGCGGAGCAGATCAGAATATACGGAGAAAACTACCTTGTCAACCTCGTGAACCAAAAGGGCAGAGAAGAGCGTGTGAAGAGGGCATATGAGCAACTCGTCCGCATTTTGGTCACCTCTCCAAGTGAGAGTATCGAGGCTGACGAGCGCTCCTCTGAAAAAGTGCATGTGGTGGATTCGGACCAGAGACGAAAAGAAATGGATCGTCTGCATTACATCTACTTTGACTTTCACAACGAAACAAAAGGTCTGAAATGGCACCGCGCTGAATTGCTGATGGATCGCTTGAACGATGGTCTTGCGCGGGGAGGCTATTTCCGCGGTGTAGAAAACCCCGGTGCGCCAGGCGGGCCGCTGGAGATTCGATCTTTGCAGACAAGTGTCGTCCGAACCAACTGCATGGATTGCTTGGACCGTACCAATGTGGTTCAGAGCATGCTCGGACGCTGGGCTGTTACACGCCAGCTTATGGACGCAGGAGTTCTTCGTCCGGGAGAAGCCGCAAGCGATGATCGGGATTTCGAGTTTCTGTTCCGTAATGTCTGGGCTGACAATGCGGATGTCGTCTCTAAATCATACTCCGGCACAGGTGCTTTGAAGACGGACTTCACCCGTACCGGCAACCGCACACGAGTCGGGATGCTGCAGGATTTGAACAACTCCATCACTCGATATGTGCGCAACAATTTTATGGATGGCCCCCGGCAAGATGCATTCGACGTGTTCCTGGGCACGTATCTTGTCCCTGACTCAACCTTCGGTAACTATATGCTCTTCGTTGACCGCCGACCACTCATCATTCAATCTATCCCATATATCCTGGCAGCGAGCATTTTCATGATCATAGTCGCGACATTCACGAGGCGCTTGCCTGGTGCTGCCGTTTGGCCGCTTCGCTTATTCGTTATCTTTTGGATGGTCGTTTGTGCTTGGTGCTCGCGTTTCATCTTGAACCATGGCATGCTCTACGTAAGTCTGTCTTGAACATCACGTCCCACACAGGTGCTAACAAGTCGACCATTATAGGTAAATTGGCCCAAGTTAAACACTCCTGCTGCTGGATCTGAGGGGTACCAAGATGCACTTATCAAAGCGCGCTCTGATCCAATAATTGGACAGTGGCTTCCATCCAGAAGACACCAGCGCGGCCTAAGCAGCGCTCGATTGGGCTTCATGGAGGAAGGTAAAACTAGAATTGAATAGTCCCATCTCCGTTGATCTCAATGGCTCGATTCTTGATTCCGTTCTGTTGGTGTGGTTACAGTTGTCTTCTAGACCCGGTTCCTTTTCTCTGCTTCTACCAGCTTTTACTTTCCATATCGTTTAATTCCGTTGAATATCTCGTCCTCTTCTCCCCCTTCGCATCACACATTCTATCTTCGCTTTGATTCCCATACCCATGGCTCTTGTTCGCGGGAACGATTGCTGTATTTAATTCGAAGATTTTCTGCTCTACTGTATCTCTAGATTAGGTTAGGAAGAGTCTATATACCTCTGTAAAACCCATCCTGTCCACTCTACTGTACTATCCTAATTCCGAACAGACTCCAGGTGCGGGATGGTGAACGAACTCTTATCTTTCACGTGCGCTTCCTGATAAGGAGTCCGGGGAATGCAAGAAAATCTCCGATGATGACTCCAGAAGTAATACTTTCTGCCCCTCGAAGGGCGACTTCGTCGCAATTCAACCATTACAGCCTTCAACGTCGATGCAAGGCCTGTGGAAGCTCAGGGGCTTCTGGAAGTACCATCAGCTGCATCGATTTTCCTGTACATCTACAGAAATGGCTCGCAATTATGAAGTATGCTATCTAATCATTTTCCGCGGAGAACTTCACCATAACTCAACATGGCTTTTCTGCTGACAATTCATAGGCCGCCATTGCGGCGCTCAACTCGCTGCAAACGAACTTCGCGATTGTTGAAGCGCTCCGGAAAAGTAGGAAGGAGATGAACGAAATGTCCCTTCCAGAGACGATTGAGTGGCTTCGGCGCATTGGGTACAAGGTTTGCTATCTTCGATCTGATAGGAGTGGAATTTTTCCACTCATGCGTTGACAAAACCAGGAAATATTTCGAAGAATTGAATTAGGGCTGACTCGTGGACGTTACTTGCTTAGCCTTCGGATCTGAATCGCATGAATCCAATCCATGTTGCGGGAACCAAAGGCAAAGGGTCAACATCTGCGTTTATCTCCTCCATCCTTGCGCAATACACTGCTCGGTCGTCAGAGTCCGGGCAGCCATCCCCTAAGATTACCAAAACCGGACTCTACACATCTCCTCACTTGCGATTTGCCCGCGAACGTATCAAGATCGACAACACCCCGCTGTCGGAGGAGCAGTTTGCGCGGTATTTCTTTGAAGTATGGGACCGGCTGGAGGAAGCTGCAAGAGCAGAGGGCAAGGATCCCACGGATCCGGGGACCAAGCCTCAGTACTTCCGATACTTGACAATCATGGCGTTCCATGCGTATCTCAGTGAAGGCGTGGACGCTGCAGTGATCGAATGCGGAATCGGAGGGGAATATGACTGCACTAACGTAATTGAGAAGCCGGTGGTGTCGGCAATTACCAGTCTCGGTATCGATCATACTGCTTTGCTAGGATCTACTATTGAAGAGATCGCATGGCATAAAGGTGGGATTATCAAGCCCGGCACAAAAGCATTCACGGCTCCCCAGCCAGCAAGCGCAGAAAAGGTCCTGTTTGAGCGCGCGCAGGAAAAAGGGACGCAGCTTGAAGTTGTCAGGGCCCATCCTGAGCTCACTAGTGGTGGTGAGGTGAAACTGGGTCTGGCTGGTGATTTTCAATATACAAACGCATCTATAGCGGTTGCGGTGGCTGCAGAACTTCTTCGAAAGGTTGGAGTTGAGGGCATTCCTGAGAATATCATGACCGCGCCTCTACCTGCGAAATTTAAGAAGGGCCTCGCCGAGACTCGATTAGGAGGTCGATGCGAGACAAGGCATGAAACCAACGTGACCTGGTACATAGACGGCGGACACACTCTGGAGAGCATCAGATTGGCAGGGCAATGGTTCGCCTCGCAAATTCAAGCCCACTCATCGTCGCGCGATGTCGCGGGCAAGAAGCCCCGCGTCTTGATCTTCAACCAGCAAACCCGTGATAGCACTGCACTTGCCCGAGCACTTCACGAGACTTTGGCTGCCGCTTTAGGATCAGAGCAGCCGTTCACTCATGCCATATTCTGCACCAACATCACATATAAGCAGGCAGGTTATAGACCTGATCTCGTGAGCATAAACACGAACGCAGCTGATGTGGAGAGACTGCTGGTTCAAACAACCCTGGCTCAAACGTGGCAGTCGATCGACCCAAGCGCTGAGGTCAAAGTCTTCGGGACGATTGAAGAAGCAGTTGACTTTACAAGGGATTTGGCCGCAGGAGCGCGCAACACCGTTGGCGAAAACGAATCTGCTGTGATGACGTTCGTCACTGGCAGTTTGCATCTTGTGGGTGGGTTCCTTGATGTTATCGAGACCAAGCCACCGAAGCAATAGATCGAAAGCAATAAGAAGGACCATTGGGGCCCTTCTCGTGGATCACGCATGATCTTCTGCCTAGACACCACGTACCCAAGCATGATTTATATACCCAGAGAGAACTTTCAACAACGCGTTCATTTGACGAAGTCTCGTTTTTCTATTCATATTTTTTTCAGGGTCCAGAGGCGTTTTTAGGGTTTCAACAAACCTTGCAAATCTCAAGAGCATTGTATGTGGCATGTGCATTTTGTTGCATAGATCTGTGTTATTCAGTACTCTATTTAGAGTCTCCCATGATGCATTTGTTTACCTAGGTAGCGACGATATCCTCAGAACTGCACATTCTCACATTAAGTCTATATCTATAAACAAGAAGCCAGTTTCCAGCAATCGATATAGTCGATCAAAATTCACCATACTCATCACCTTGACTTGGTGTCAATGGTGACCTCCCTAGAGCAAAGTATATAATTTGTAAATTTCTGCTATGATCTTCAAAATATGATACATGACTCTCAAACCCTTCTGCCTACTGTAATCATGAATAATATCTATTTTAACTCAATACCATGCGCCTTGACTTGACAGAGTCAATTCTCACATCACCGAATCTTGCCTGGCGAATACCGAAACAGGTCAACTACATAATACTGTACCTCTAAAAGTCGCATGGGACTAACTGTCCAATACTACACAGTCGCAGTAACGGACACCGCGAAACTCACCCGCAACAACGTGGGGCAGCCGAGGACGTTATAGACTTAAAACGCTCCGCCGCATCTTAGACCCTTCCACCCTGGTCACTCGCCACGAGACCAGCTTGTCCTCTCCCCAACCTGCTCGTCGCCATGTCGGAATCCAAAGAGGTCAAGGGCAAAGCTGCTGCCCGCAATCCCAACGCGACGGGTGATAACGAAACGATCGACGTCCCCTCTGTTGAAGCCGTTGCGACAGGATCGCCCACTACTGCCGACGAACCTACCGCGGAGAAGCAAAAGAAGCTGGTCGGCAAGAACAAGTCGAAGGATGAGGCAGGAGAGGGCTCGTCGGGTGGCGACAAGCCTGCCGGCACGAAGATCACACCGAAGATGGCGGAGTCGCTGCTAGAAATGAACCCCTCTCTCAAGAGCGAGATGGCCGGCTTAAACAAGGAGAAGGCCGCGGAGGCGCTGCGCAAGATGGGTCTCGAGGAGCTGTTGACGGGTCTTTCAATCGGAGGCAAGAATCAAAAGGATATGGCGTCCTACAAATTCTGGCAGACGCAGCCTGTGCCGCGATTTGATGAGCAGGGAAAGGTTGTCGAGGGACCTATCAAGATCATCGACCCGGCGCAAGTGTCTAAGGAGCCCGATCCGCTGCTTGAAGGGTTCGAGTGGACTACGCTCGATTTGACGGATGAGAAGGAGCTCCATGAGTTGTGGGATCTCTTGACGCATCACTACGTGGAGGATGATAATGCCATGTTTCGGTTTCGTTACTCGGAGTCGTTTCTTCACTGGTGCGTTCTTGGCTAAACTCTGCTCTTGCTCACCATCACCTCTTTTAATACTGACATGAAGTGACCAGGGCTTTGATGTCACCCGGCTGGAAGAAGGAATGGCATGTCGGTGTACGTGCCTCCAAATCACGGAAACTGGTCGCTTCCATCTGCGGCGTTCCCACTGAGATCCGTGTTCGTGGCCAGAAGCTCAAGGTCACCGAGATCAACTTCCTTTGCATTCACAAGAAGCTGCGGTCCAAGCGCCTTACTCCCGTTCTCATCAAGGAAATCACTCGTCGCTGCTATCTGAATGGCATCTACCAGGCTATCTACACGGCCGGCGTTATCCTGCCGACGCCCGTCAGCTCATGCCGCTACTATCATCGCCCCTTGGACTGGCTTAAACTGTACGAGGTGGGGTTCTCGCCCCTCCCTCACGGTTCCACCAAGGCTCGACAGATTGCCAAGAACTATCTCCCCAGTGAGACCTCGACACCCGGGCTTCGCCCCATGGAGGCCAAGGATATTGACGCTGTCCACGATCTTCTGGAGCGGTACCTGCGGCGGTTCGAGCTGAACCAGGCGTTCACACGTGAAGAGATTGACCACTGGCTGGTCCACAAGGACACTGTCAAGGAGCAGGTCGTCTGGGCGTATGTCGTGGAGGACCCAGAAACCCACAAGATCACCGACTTTTTCTCGTTCTACAACCTCGAGTCTACCGTCATCCAGCACGTCAAGCACAAGGAAATCCGCGCCGCTTACCTGTACTACTATGCGACCGAGACTGCGTTTGCGCCGAACGAAAAGGGTCTCAAAGAGCGGTTGTTGATGCTGATCAACGATGCTCTCATTCTGGCCAAGAAGGTAGAGATCACCACAACTGGCTTTCTTCTCATCTTTCGAGCAGTGAATGATTTCGGGATGCTAACTCTCATTTCTCTGCTAGGCCCGCTTCGACGTCTTCAACGCTCTGACTCTTTACGACAATCCCCTCTTCCTCGAACAGCTGAAGTTCGGAGCTGGCGATGGTCAGCTTCACTTTTACCTGTACAACTATCGCGCTGCTCCGATTACCGGCGGGGTCAATGAGAAGAATCTGCCGGATGAGAGCAAGAGAGGAGGCGTCGGCATTGTTATGCTGTGAATCATGTTCCTTTGGACTAAACATTTCAAAAAAGGCAGGGGATGTCACGATGTCGAGAGATCTCAGATTTTGTTCACAATACCCAGTGCGCTTTGCAGCACGAGTGATTGATGAAGAATGACAACCTACCCAAAAGATGACGGACCGGTTTGAGAGGAAATTTCCAATCGTAGGCACCCGTCGTCGAACCTGTTATTCTTAGACAGGAGCTAGGTGAAAACATAGTACCTACAAGAGTAAAATACTCAGCGAAGTACCTAATAATAGCAAACGAGCTGGTTGCGGACTTATTCTTCGGCCATTCGCGGGGACGTTCCAGATCCGGGCCTGTTGACGTCGTCAGCTCCACCCATCAAGATCATCATCCGCTTTCAACAACCATCTGTATCTATTGATTAACCACCATCAAGACTGAGGATGTCTTGAAGATCTACGGAGATTTTGTTGCCATTGCTACTCACCGGATAAACAAGTGGACGATCAATGTAGTCTGGGGATTGGATCTCAGTTGTCTCACTGACGAAACCCTTCATCCAGTCTGGGGTGCTCTTCGAATTGAAGTTTGACTCCTGGACGCTCTCTTTGAACGGCCTTTGACTGGACACAGCTCGAAAGGGACGCGATCATTCTGTCTGTAAAATACGATACCTCCGTCTTCGCCATTTGAGCCTCTACGCGCATTGAAAATGGGCGTCGGTCCATCAACTGAAAGTGGTGGTAATCTATCATCGCCAGGTTAGTACAACAGCTTCATTCTTGATCCGTCTTTGGGGTCGTATATTCTGCTCTTGTTTTTTCAAACAAACAGACGACCAGCTAAGCAAGTTTTTCATTTGCGTCATCAGAACAGTTGAGCTACATATTGGCCGAACGCTTCGCCACCAAATGCTTCACTCCGTTAGAACTCACTCACTTCAAGGACAATTTCTTCTCCCGAGCAATAGATCAAGGCGGTCTGAAGTACTGGAATGAGAAGATTCTGTCCGACTTTCTGGGTATTCCCGATGGCAGTGACTCGCCAGAGACGACAGCGCATACCTGTCCGCTGGATGCCGGTCCGGTAGTGTTTCGAATGGTGTCATATCTGGGGGCGTTTCCGTTCCAAAACACCCTGGCTCCAAGCGTATTGACGTTTGAAGCCATGGTAAAGGTCGTGGTACTACTTACAGAGCGCTATGGGAAGGTTCTACGACGCGGACGTCGGGACAGGATCCGATTGCTGTTCGGGAGTCTTGCGGATGTCGGACGGAAAGAGATCTCTCAGCCTGCAGTAGGGGAAGAAGAAAACGCGGGAGAGGATCAATATGCTTCTCCTTCAAATACCGTCAAATCGCACGCCACGGGCTTCGCAATTGATGAACCATCCAATGACGATGATTATGACGATGACGACGATTTGGCTCTTGCGGCTCTGGAATCGCTTGATGCGATTGAGGTTTTCAAGCATGATCATCGCATCGACAAGACGGTTTACGAGGCGCGAATATCCATTGACACTTTCCGTCGCCTTTTGATGCTACTTCTCGTCATCGCTCCGTTGAAGCCATTAGAATCCGTGTCGAGATACACCGCTGACCTTACCGGAGAGCGCATGGAAACAATCCGGAGGGAAGCAGATAACATTTTGGCGTCGTTCAGTACGGAAGAGAGGACAAGGGGAATCAGCTATAGAGCATTTGCCAGGATGGTGTCCTCATCATTACCTTACCTTTTTGATCCTCTAACACCGCTTTTTGAACATCTCCTTTTCAGCAAAAACCTGGACCTCTCTCAGAAGCGCGCCAGAGCCGATTCCGCGATATCTACCACGCCCGAACCTATTGAAAAGCCGGTTGAGAGCTTTACATCACCGGTCTCCCCAATTATGCTCCCGGGAAGTTTTGAGTCCGCAATTCTCAACCCCAGCGCGTTATCACACATCTCATTCTTCCTTCCAGCGGCCTCCTCTGTTCCCAACTTCTTCCGCAGCGGCGTCAGCTTGCATCCTGTCTTCTCGACAGCCGCACATGGATCTTCACTAACGTCATTCTCACATCACGTTCTCACCTGGCAGTCTGCATCGCTTCTCGTCCTTCATGGAGCACCGGAAGGTGCTCCGTCGGAACAACAAGACAACACAATCACGCTAGGAGCATACCTGCCCACTCCATGGAAAACCTCATCCTCACCTTCATCCTCCACCTCTTCCTCAAGAAATCCCGACGCATCCTCCCTTCCCTGCCTTTTCCAGCTTTCCCCCAAACACCTGCTATTGCCAGGGAACCCTTCTCCATCAGCCCATAAACTCAACACTCCCGCAGCGTACTTCTCCACGCACACCGGCATTGCCATCGGCTGCGAGATCCCACCCGTATCGCGAAGCAAGCATTCGCCGCCCATCCCTCACGGAGCAGGCAGCATCATCATCGACGCCAGTTTAGAGTCTGCAGAGTTCCACGTCTCACCAGTCGGACATAACGGCGTGTTCCTCCCTCCTGCTGGTGTGGATGCAACTGAACTCACAACTACTACTAAGACCAAGACAAAGATTGACGTCTACAATCTCGAAATATGGGGCCTGATACCGGATCCTGCTGCGGAATTGTCATCGTCGAATCACTCGCCCAGCGCTGTCGAACTGCAGCGCGCAAAATGGGCCTTCGAGGCGCGGGAAGCGGAGCGAAGGCGGAATGTGAATTTGAAGTTTGGGGGAGGAGAATCTCTTCAGAATGCGAGGTGGTTGTTGGAGACAGCGGGTTTGGTTGGGGATAATAGTGGTGCTGGGCGAAGTGGAGGGAGTGTTTGATTTGCGATAAACGGATATCATTCCTCAAGATATGGTTAATTGGATCCCGCGCTTTTTGTCTTGAATTGTGAGATTTTTGGGGTCCCGGCCGGCGTTCGTTTGAATTTACATTGCGCGCAATGGGAATGGGCACACCAGTCAGTCAGTCAGTCAGTGCTGGAACTGAGTATTCATCTATCTATCACCTTGGAGATAGAATAATCAAGTCGGGCGATATTCTTTCCCGTCTGCCCTAGGTACAATTGTTCGCAGAATCAGATTTGTGAAAACTCAACTTACTCGTGAAGGATAGCTAAGGTAGTGAGTGGATCGACATATTATAGAAATATATTCGTACATCTATCTGATGGACTTTGTCCATGTTTGGGAAGCAGAATGATGATGATAACCTCTATACACCCAATGGAACAAGCCCGGTAGGCGGACCATAGAAGTCCTTCAATTCTTCCTCTTCTTCCTCCTCTTCAACTGTCCCTACCTCATTCTCGACGCCTGAGTCTTCTTCAACCACTGCTCTCCCTTTCGCCCTATGATTGCGCGACATCGTACTCGGCGCCGGCGTTCCAACTGTCTTTTCCTTTTCGACCTCGGTCTCATCTGCTTCTTCTTCTTCTCGTGGGAGCCGGAAAGCCAGGAAACCCTCTGGGGCGCGCTCAGCTCGGTCCATGATTTCATTCATGTACTTGCGTACTTCATCTGGTGGCTTCACGACGCGGGCTAGAGGTTCGAGGACTTTGGGGTTGGTGCTGAAGATGCGGAATGTAACGGGTTGGTAGTACTCTTTCAATTTGTTAGAGTCTTTCGTCGCGTCTTCCGGCTTGTCTTTGTCTTTGTCGGCGTCGGTCTTGCCCGGCGTTGGCTGACTGGGTCTGTCGCCTGGTTCTTTATCGGCTGTCTTCGGCTGAGAATTTGAAGACGTGGGGGCCTCAGGATTCGGGGTTGATGGCACGCTATTCTTTTCCTTCTCCTTGCCCTTTTCTTTGTCCTTGTCGGCTTTCTTTGACTTGGATGACTTGGCTCTACTTCGGGAGGCAACCTCCGATACGTTTTCGATAGGAAAAGGCGTGTTCGGATCGACTTTGCGTATAATCAGGAATGAAGCGATCACAGTGTTGCCTCCTGGCAGCCACTCCAGAATCGAATACTCAGGGAAAAGATATCGATCTCCAGAGCCCGCATGGCCTGAGGTGCTACTTCCATACGGTGTCAGGGGGGAAGTAAACTCGAAGACTACAGATTTGTAGTTTATCCGGGGAGGAGGCGGAGGGGCAGCTGGGCGATAATACGGAGCCGGAGAGCCATATTGGGGCGCCGCGCGAGACTGGATGTGAGGAGCCTGATACGGGGGTTGCTGGTAATGTGGGTATTGTGGACCGAGACGTTGGACTGCTGTCTGTTGGGGAGGATAGGGATGAGGCGAGGGACGTGCCGCAGAATCGGCCTGTGCAGTCGACGACGGGCCGGGAGTGGATGGTGGACCGGGAGTCATGGCGGGACTCGACGCTGAGGAACGCGTAGGTTCCATCGGTGCAGCATGGTGAGGAGCATTTTGGGCATTGACACCAGGCTCCTTCTTGATCTCCACGGCCACATTTGCATTTTGCGGAGTGGGAGTAGGAGGCTGACTTGGTGGATTAGGAGACGGAGCTGGAGGAGGATGGGTCTGGGACTGGGAGGGTTCGCTCGCAGGTGTTTGCTGTCCTTGGGCCGGTGCCTGTGTTTGGCCCTGAGACAGGAGTGATTGTGGTTTCGATTGTTGCGGCACCTGTTGCTGTGGTTGTGGTTGAGGTTGAGGCTGAACCGACTGTTGCTGGGCCGGTTGCGGTGCCTGCTGCTGTGGTGATTGTTGCGTTTGTTGCTGAGCCTGTCTCTGACCTGGCTGTTGTGCGTGTTGCGCGTTTTGCGGTGGCAGCCTCTGGTTCTGTTGTTGAGCTTGCTGAGGAGGCGGTGGCATCTGCTGCGGACTTTGCTGTGGGTGCGGCGCCTGTTGTCGGCCGTGAGCTTGGGCTTGCTGACGCTGCTGCTCCCTTGCTCTGATAATCGCATTGAGCTCGTCTATATGAGCCTGGAATGCTCGAAGCTGTTCCTGCGATGCTTTGCTGGACGCCACCACTCTCATCAATGCCTTCAACTCAGGATCTGAAGCAGCTCTGGTAGCCAACATCTGAATGACAGGGTCCGGACTAGGTTTGGGAGGCTGAGGCGGTTGAGGCGCGGGTGGTCGATGTACAGGTTGAGCTGGAGACTGGGAATGATGAGGGTGAGGAGCCCGCTGTTGGTGCGGTGGTGGGGGTTGGCTTCCAGGCGGATAGTTTGGCTGGTGAGGACCATTCTGAGGAGGCGTATACGGGGAACCCTGGCGCGACGAAGGAGGAGGATGGGGGTGTGGATATGGCTGATACTGCTGGAAATTGTTGTGGTTGCCATAGTGCACCATTGGCCGCTGCGGAGGTGCATATTGAATTTGTGGTTGAGCGTTGGGGTCCTTCACGGTGTAAAGCATCGCATCGAAAAGATGTGGTCCGACGATGATATTGCAAGCCCCAACCTTTGACATAGACTCCTTTGGCGGATTCTTTCCCTCAATCTGTTCCCGTTTCGTCTTCTTCGGTTTGGTCCAGTACCGCTCCAAGATGCCGTCGCTCAGCCATTTCTTCTTTGATCGTTCGAGGGAGGCGAGAAGCACAGCACTGTAGCGTAACGAGAAAAGCGATGAGCATTCCTATACATATCGCAAAATACAAGTTCTCAGCACCAAGAAAGTACAATCATACCTTTCAGCGATCGACTGATACTCTTTGTCAGAAAGATTCGCTGGCTGCGGCTTGCTAAGAGTCGGAAGGGCTTCTCCATCCTTAATTTTGGCGGGCAACGGATCCTCAACGTTTTCTGGAGGGGCCGGAGTAGGAGAAGGCAGTACGACCGGAGTTGAGCCCTTCTTCTTTGATGGTTGCTGGGGTTGAGGCGTTGCTTCAGAAACTCGTCGTTTCGCGGCGGGTTCGCGACGTTCGCACGCCAGGAGTTTGCGCTTCTCGGCCATGGTGGCGAGGTATTAAGGATAGGTGAGCAAAAATGATCGCGAATCAAAAGGAACCATTCTGGAGACCCCAAAAAAACAAGAATTGGACTCCAGTCGGGGACGGGATCGGATAAGAAATTCGACGTGGAGGGAGGAGAAAGAAATAACGAGATGAAGGGAAAGCGGAAGAAGATGGAAAAGATGAGACGGAAAACTAAACAGTTGGCGGTCAACTGCTAACAACTTCACAACATCCATCGTTCTACTACAATCACTGTGATCTATCGATTTCTAATCCATGGCATTTCACGTCTTGCTTTGATCGGTCTTGAGTGTTGTAGTTCTCCCTTCAATTCGAGCCTTCACCTGTTGGAGGCCAACTCGTTCACGGATCTTGTCAGCTGAGGTATGTAGCGTCTTACTGCCATCGCTGTTCCATTTCTCTTCTCAAGAGTCGTCTACGCCATTCATCTCAAAAGATTCCAATCTCTGAAGGTAATGCTAAAGGCACTGCAGGACCCTATCAGCAATGGTTGAGCTCCAGTCGATCTTCAAAAGGGCGTACTGGTCCCTCGCGGCCGGTGGCCTTGCCTATGTTTCAATCATCTTCCTGATGACATTTCCCAGTATTCAACGTTTGTACGGATGCTATCGTTAGATGAATATGCATCAGACGAGACACTGAATGGATTCTGATTGATCACTGATTCAGAGCTCTCTATGCCCACAAAGTCAATCCCAGTCTATGGCAGGATGTTAATAATGTCGAAACATTCGGGTTCCTGAGTACGTTCGCCAGGGGAACTGATGGAATCAAAATCATTGCTGATCCAAGTAGAGACCCAAGTGCAACCGTTCAATCTGGTGACTCCAGACAACGAAACGCTTTATGCGTGGCATCTTCTCCCGCTGCATCTCTGTCGAGAACACGAAGAGCTGTTAGCTGCCAACGAGCCCTCAGGCCCTGCTTCAGATTACACGCAAACGACTGCTTTCAGACTTCTAGCTGAAGATCCTAATGCCCGAGTAGTGGTAAACTGTAAGTAAAAAAGACTGCCATCAGCCCG